>BGPT01000934.1:54999-70651 GCA_003297045.1 Symbiodinium sp. clade C Y103 | reverse complement strand
ACAAAAACCATCGAGAAATCGGCCGAAAGCCTGGCCCGGGGCTGTTTCTGTTTCTTGTCGTGAAGCCAAACCATCGGGCCAAACCATATCAAAACCATAGCAAAATTATATCCAAAACCATATCTAAACCATAACCCAAACCATATCAAAAACATAACAAAACCATATCGAAATCATAACCCCAAAATCCAAGCGTATCAAAACCATATATGAAAATCATATCAAAACCATATTAAAATCATAAAAAAAATATTTCCTGGATTTAGCATCCTAGAGGGATTCCGTTGTTGTTATAAATCTAGCTAGAATACCCAGATATCCCCGTGCTCCTCCCAGCCAGGTCAATTCACATGAAGTGGAACAGCTGCTTCGGCGCTTCTGCGTCACTGGGACTCAGTATTTCCCTGTTGGCTAGTTAGCAAATACAACTCTAAGAAACATGTGATTATATCTGTTGTTCATTTTTGTATATTTTTGTGCAAACATGTACAATAGATTATATATACATAAACATATAGATTATATATTTACAAGCACTGTAAAGTTGACCCTGCAGTCAGCGTATGTGCAGAGTTCTGGCAGCGCTGTGACACTATGCTAGTACAGCAGTATGGCGATCACATCGGCCCAGACTATGCTGCCTAGGTCCCCATTGAATTTAGCAATGCTTTGGCCGCGACATTAAGTCACTATGGGCTGGGAGCAAAAAAAAAGATACAGAAACAATTCATAAGGTGTATGTGATTGTATGTGTGATTTTGCAAACATATCTATACTGATCTAGATCTATGTCCAACATCTATATCTATATCAGATAGCAGCTGCGAAGGTGCGAAAATTGTCGGTGATGCCAGACGACAAGGAGGACCTGGGCTCAAGATGCCTAACTTCGACTTAGGATTTAACCAACCAAAAAAACTTACTTTAGTAGGGAATGGGGGCATGGGATGATTATTAATGGTTATCATAGGTCATTCCTCCATTCCCTACTAAGCACCAGTAAGAAAAAGCAAGTGGCGAAATAGGAATTTCACCAGTTTGCAATGGAAATTCCTTGTTTCAATGGGGGATTTTCATGGGATTTGACCAGGCAAAATGGGGATTGAACCAGCAAACGATATGGACTTGATCAGTTGAGAATGGAACTAGGTTTGTGATGGTTTTTCCAAACATGGGGGAACTGCCAAAAGTACCAGGGACAATGAGGTTTTCAAGCATCAAGTCTAGGAGTATCCTATTTCCAGACAAACCAATAAGAATGAGGGAGATGAACACCCAGAACTACCAGTTATTTTGATGTGTCGACAGGATAGAAAGATTTTGATGCGTAGCCATGTGGGGATACGACAAGGTATGTTGACTTCAGTTTTGATTTAGATACCCATCACCTAAAGGATTAGCCTTCGGTAATCAAACGTGACAATGGAAAATCCCCCATTTAGTTCGATGATTCCCTGCTAGAAACCTCCATGCATAGTGAATTTTGTCAGCCAGCCACGTTGGATTACCAGAGGACATAGAAAAGATGAAGAAAGCATCCTCGTTATCTCCACTCTTCTCTATGGGTCTGCTTCAATATCCGCACCGTCGCAGGAAGCTTCGGGGGGCAATGTGAATCAGCGGCCATTGACTTGGAAGGCTGGTCGCCGCGAGCAGCCTTGGGCCACCACCTGGATCCACCTATAGGGTATCCCTCCAATTGATGGCCCATTTTCATGGGGAAGAATGATGTTTTCAACCACCAGAATTTAGTGCTGGCCTCTTTATCAAATCCGTTCCACCTTGATATCGTTTCCTTTTTTCCTTTCGTGTGGCGAGAGAACATGGGATGTGGAGATGTGTCACGGAAACATGTGAGTGTGCCCAAACATAGAGGAGGATATCTGGATATCCCAGCAGTACGGTTTTACTTAGGCTTCACGCGGATAGAAACCCGCGTCGTTTCGTGCATCACAGCATTTCTGTCTTGTTTCTTGGATGTCATGATTCATGTTCCGCAGCCATTTGCANGCGTTTTCCCATGCAATTTCAGCATGCCTCTTCATGCAGACAAATTTCATCTGTCAACAAATCAAACTTCATGTGCAGAAAGGAGACAATCAGGCACCGGAAAATTATCAATCTATGTGTAGAGACAAGTTTTGAAAGTTTTGAAGAATTAAAGTTGTACATGTTGCAAGAGCCTCAAAGTTTCAACCTCTTGCATGACGCGCAAATGAGCAACTGCAAGAGAAGATCAGCGTATCGTAGCATGACGTGTGTGTGCAAGTAGACATGAACATTCTTGCCCCACCCCACCCCACCCCACCCCACGATAGTGTAGCAGCCTGACATGTGTGTGCAAGTGCAAGAGAAGATCAGCGTAGCGTAGCATGACGTGTGTGTGCAAGTAGACATGAACGTTATTGCCCCACCCCACCCCACCCGAAATGNGTGTGCAAGTGCAAGAGAAGATCAGCGTAGCGTAGCATGACGTGTGTGTGCAAGTAGACATGAACGTTATTGCCCCACCCCACCCCACCCGAAATGACCTGTGTGCACATTGTATTGCGGGTTTCTACCCGCGTGTAGGGTTTTACTTACTGTACTGTATAGTAGAAATCAAGCGTGAGCAAGTCTGGCAAGCTGCTCAAGTATTTGACGAATACATAAGCTGGACCAGCTGATAAGTTTGCTGCGCTGCAGCATGGGTTTTGCTCGAAGTGGTACTATATTTGACCTCAAAATCAGACGATGAGTTATCAAGATCATCAATCAATATATATAAATCATAGTGATCAAATTGGCTGATTTTCAACTGAAGCTGAAAGTCTGATGGCAACTCAAAGTGGGTCATTTGTGGATCATAGGAACCTCTCAGTTCCAGGTGAGTCCAAGCCTGCAAGTTCTCTGCCTCAGAAGGCACGCTCCGTGGAAGCGAAAGTGGTTGCTTCTGGCCATAGATTTATGGCTATGATGTGGGGATAGTAGTATGATGGATGTAACATACTGTATATTATATATATATATATCTGGGGATAGTATGGTATAGTGGTGTGTTAACATACTATATATATATATTTATACGCACTTATTTATAGACGATATTCCGGTGAAAAATGGGGTTTCTTCATAGCATCGCCATCTTTACATAACCACTTAAAACCATATTTACTGTTAGTTAGACATCCACAAAATATCGATTGCAGAGAACTAGAAAAAATACACATATACTGTATTTTTCTTTTCTTTTTAAGTCTCCTCATCTCGTGCGTATGGCCAGCCATGGCCAGCCGGCGATGGCAGTTGTTCGGAAGAGATCGTGAAGTCGTTCTTCTCCGTGAGTCCGAAGCTTCGCAGGCTTCAAGTGGTCGGGTTTGCCCAGAAGCGATGCAGCTGCGGAGGTTTGATGATGGGGACCCTACCCAAGCAACCACTGGAGCCGCTCAAACAACCCTTTCAGGGGACATTTTGTTTGTAATTACTAGTAGATACCATCATATACCATCAATTATAAGATTTTTTTTTGGTATCAGTCAGTTTGATTCAGGCCCAAATCGCGGATGATTCTGTCGTGGGTGTTCGAGGTTTTTCTGACCTGGACCGCTGGACTGAGGTTGATAGCAAGATACAGAGCATCCCCAGCAACATTTCACAAAATCTGACCAGTCTCAGCCTGACAGGGGCCTGGCTGGCTTGGATTTGTGACATCATCACAGAACCGTGATTTGTGCGTCAAACTTGGGTACCACTGGAGCCACACAATTGATGATTTTTGGGTGTTCAGCAACTTTTTTTTTGGGGGTGAGTTGATAATTTTGACAATATCATACAATATCGATATCCATTTCTTTTGAGCTGCGGAATCTTCAAACACAGCATGTTCGCAGTTCGCACCGAGTTGGGATCTGGATGTGCGATTGATGGATGCAATGTCCTTCAGTGATCTACTTGGTTCATCTTGGGCCTACCTGACCAAAAATCCCACATGGCTGCCTCTTTGCCAGATCACGAACTTGCCGGATGAGCAATTATCAAAGCTCCTGATGGCGTGTCAGAATCTCCGGTGCGGATGCAGAGATTCCAGCTGATGTGATGCCACTGCGCCGGACACCTTTCCTTGATCGGCCTTCGCTATCAGACCAAAATGACGGCCATTGTTTTTTTCCAAAATCTATATATATATATAATTATATATATGGGTCAGAAATGGTCAGAAGCCTATAGTACCCTGGTGAATACCCAAATCACTGGAAGATGGATCAATTCATCCCCGGATCAGCTCAGGTCCCTGTACATTGCGAAGTGTCACATTTCGCACATTTCTTTCGCCTTGCCGCAGTTGGAACTGCTTTCCGCCAGACTTCTTAGCTGGAAAAAACATGAAAACACAGTGCTTGACTCATAGTGAAACCAATTACCCTCTGGTAAACTAACATACCTATGGAAAATCACCATTTTTAATGGGAAAATTAACTATAAATGGCCATTTTCAACAGCTATGTTAGTTTTCCAGAGGGTATTTGCACCATTTTCTTGCATGCAATGTGGAGTATTCGTGATTTTGCCACCTGAAAATGGTGCATTGCAGTTTTGTCAACGTGTCTGAGGTTACCCACTGTCGGCAGCTAACGGACCTTTGGGGCATCTGAGATATCACAGCGCACAAGTGGTCGATGAGAACATCATTGGATAACAATGGGTGATAGCACTGATTTGAGGAGATTTACACGCAGTTCTACTATTGCTCAATCATTGCAATCTGACTTTGGGATTCATAATGTGGAGGTGCAGCAGTTTGGCGCTTGGCAGGACCAGTGTGCTACTGAAATCCTTTCTCCGGCCAACAATCCCTGTTCTCGTCTTAGTGGCGCTTTTTGATTGGCCGATCATTTTTTCGGGTCCACACTGTCGAGCTCTGTTTCTCGCTGCCAAGGTTTGAGATTTGTTGATCTGTCGGAGTGCAGAAGCCTCACTGCTCCTACTGTCCGGTGCTCAAAGATCGGTCGGTGTCGCTGAAACCGATCCTCTCAGAGATGAGTGAAAGATGTGTAAGAATTTGTAACACATAACGTTGACACTCCAAAGTAGGACTTGAACCTCCCAAAATATGGGGATTGAAGATGTTCAACATATAGATTTAAAATGAATTAAAATGATTGAAAGATATTGTTCACTGCCTCAGTGATGTTGAGGTAGAGCATCCTGAACTGGAAGTGGCATGGCTCATGCATTGCCCACAGCTCACCGGACAGGTAGGGCCGATCAGCTGCAGACTCTTCTCTGGGATCTCATTGATGATCTGCATTCAAACACCGGTTAAAAAAATGGAAACTCAAAAGTTGCATGTCGGCGAGGCTGTCTCTGCGATGCCTCGCTCTCAGTCCTGATTTTGCATGGCTACTTTAGAAACTTTACCCTCCGGTAATCAAACGTGGCAATGGAAAATCCACCATTTATAGATGAATTTCCCACCGAAACCTCCGTGTATAGTGGATTTCCCAGCTTGCCACGTTTGAGGACACCAGAGGGTAGTTGGAATCCCCCCTTCCATGGCGCGAGGTTCAGAGCCTGCACCTCCCTGACAGCGGTGAATTTGGCCCTGAGAGCCCCAGTGGGATGATCGATGATCGACGGGAGCCACACATATTTGGATGGTTACCCTCTGCTAAACATACAAAAAGCTATGGAAAATCACAATATTTGATGGGAAAATCAACTATAAATGGTCATTTCCAATAGCAAACTGTTAGACCAGAGGGTAATGGTCAAAGTAGAAATCTGGGGAGCCTTAAACTTGGACAAATAGATACCCTACTGGTGAAGTTGAGGATTTGTGAGCATGTTGGTGTCTTTGCAAAAAATTGGAAGGGGAATAGATGGGAATAGTAGCTTTGGCCCCAATGACAATCCTTTGCATCATCTCCTAGAATCAATGTACCAAGCGAGGGTTTGTGGTTGGGAGTTCCAAAAGCTGCCTGAAGCTGATGCGGCACGTCGCAAGCCATTCCCTGCAGCATTCTTTGGTTCAAACCTTTTGAGCGCTGCCGAGAGGGACGCCAAGCCAGCCAGGGTTGTTTTCCGTGCAATCACTGCCGGTGGCATGGCTGTCTATAGTCTATTTGCTAAGGTCCAACCCACTGCCATGACATTTTGTAACTCACAACTATTCCTTACCAAGCCAATGGTTGATGGTTATATATATATAATATATATATATATATACAATCGCACTTTTGTGGGTCAAGTCCCAATTTGCCTTTCCATATCTTTCCTCTCAGAGCGAGGGTGCAGCCAGGTGGGGGCATGGCGACCATGGGGACGTTGGCATGGGGCAGCCTGGTCACTCAGGACCCCGAATTGATCTTTGTTGGGAATAGAGGATTTCCAAGACATGCCTAGGATTTCCAATGTTTTGCGGAAGCTTTTTGGGTTCAAGAACGTTTTGGGTGGCAGCTATGTGCCTATTATGTGGTGATGTACTGTATAAACTGGGTGGTAAAGCAGATGTTGAAGAACATTCATAATATCTGACCATGTTTGTTCTCTCTTTCCAAAAAAAATCATTTTGATTGAATGGAGCAATTTCCTATATATCGTGGCACCGCTCTGGTGGTTTGTCGAGTTTCACTGAGAACTTGATGAAATTCTAGCTAGGCAAAGCATTGTTTACCCATTGGCTGGAAATTCTGGTGGACATTCACCCAAAGAATCCCCTGGCCCTTCGGCAATGAAACATGTCACAAGCAGCCAGACCAGTGGCTCCTGTGACCATCGTTCCCTAAAACCACTTGGATCTGAGGTTTTCTGCTCCTACACGTGAGCGCCAACTTTGAGCCCTTTGCTGATGTAGAGGAGATGCTATGATTTTCCATACTAAAGTGATCCCAGGTGACACGGATTTTCAGCTCTTGGTTGAGATTGAGAGACTAGTGTAATCTTGTGTACGAAAGTAGAGCTTCATGTCTGAAGTCAAACGTTCCTAGAAAGTTTGGAGTCTTTGGTCTCGAATTTTGGCTTGCACCTTTGAGAACTGATTACAAATGGATACAAATGGAAACTAGTTCCGGAAAACCATCGAAAATCGCAGAGGATGCCTTGAATCAACCCTCGAATTGCACATGGTTCGCCATTTCCCATCATTTCTCCATCATTTTCCAATGATTTCCCATGGTTTTTTGGTGCCTAAAAAATCATCCCATCAGATGCAAGGAGCTGAAGCCGCACCGGCTGCATGAGCATTGCGAGGAAGAGGCGGATGAGGCGGCGACTCCGAGCTGCGAACTGTCCATGGATTGGTTTGGCTCGGAACGGACAGGAACCACTAAGGAAAAACAAAAATCCCATGTCTTGGAGGAGTTTCCTACTACTGTAGTATCCATGATTTTCAATCCATTGAAATGCGGATGGCTTGAAATCTATGAATGTCCCAATTTTGGTGGGATGCCATTTATAAAAATAATTTCCAGCTTTTTTTGGGTGATCAGAGGGGTACCAGGGTTTTAAGCCATAGCCAAGTAGCAACGAGTCAGCTTTGCAATTGATTGGGCCATCCAGATTGGTTGGGTTGGTTGGGGAGGGGCCAATTAAACACCCAATGATTTTCATCCCCAGATGGGTGCGAGTTGTGGTATCAGCCAGGAACCCTTTTTTCCCAGCTTGGGGTGGGCTGGACTGGCAGGATGGTCACCGATGGTGTTCAAGATCCATCAAAAAGCGCCTCGAGGACACTTGCTGCTTCACCTTCTGAGGGGGGTGAAAGTTGGCCCCAGAAAGAGACTTGCATTTTTTGTGGGGGGGGATGAGTCAAATTCCTTCGGTATCGTCCAAACTTCTGCCAGGCAGGGGCCATTTTGAGGACATTCAACAGATCGTGAGATCGCCCAGCGGTCTGACACCAGCCTGTGCAGGATGGGTCAGACATTGAGCTGAACTGGAGGATGCACATCAATCCTGACCGGATCTTGTCTCTGGACACGGAGGCGATTTCCGATTTTACAAACATCTGGTGATTTCTTTTGGAGAGTCTTGGAGAGTGTCAGAAACCATCATTTGGTTCCAACAAACCATCTCTGTCGATCCAGATCGTATGATTTCATATCGTTTTATAGTATTCATATCATTTCATTTTATGTCATGGTGGATTTTGCATCAATCTTCTTGATGAAAACCAGTTGGGGGTCTTCCAGCCATTTTTTCGGCAGCTGCTGGGCTAAAAAGCTTCGTTTGTTTTGCAGGCAGAGCACGGCGTCAAGATTACCAGGTGTGCTCCAGACGAGCCAGATGCTGAGAAGTTTAACAACCTGCGGGTGTGTCAAAACTGGATAATTGTATAATGTGGGTAAAACAATAATATGCCATCGATTTGGGAATGGTTTATACCACCTATTTATGGTGATTTTGGGGATGGTTGATTCTTGTTTTACCCACATTATAGTAAATTATTGTCAAGGAACAGTTCTCCAGGATTATCATCAATAGCATTACCATACAATATGATCATAATATGAATGGATGAATAACAATTGTAATATATTACAATATTATGCATCCCAAACTGGATATTTTGCTTTGTTCAATATGATCAAATTGGGATGAACTACCCATTTTGGTACATGATGATACTAAACCGGATATGATATTTGGATCTGTCATTTGGTGGTTACGTCACCCCACAAGAAAAAATACCAGTTCTTATCCCAATAATCCCTTCCCCCGTTCATATAAAACAGGCTCCAGAAGCTATACGTAGGGGATGAAACCACATATTTGGGACCGTAGCATGGGGGTGTTTCATGTTAGGGGGGTAGGATTGCCAACCATGGAGATGGCCTCCGTTGGAAATTATTGAACAAAGTAACATGGGGATGCAACATGATGGACCCCCAATGTTTTGTACCGGTTTACCGCCAAAACTGACAAAGACATCGTTTGGAGTAGGTTTATGTCAATATGACATAAATACGTCCTACAAACATCTGCAAACATGTATTATATATTTGTATACACTGTATATATATATATATATATATACATAATTACATATTATCCATACAGTGTGCAAGAGGCCAGAATATGTCATTGATTCCATGGTAGAGTTAGCCACGTCAAACATTACAAAGCGCTTGCTTTGTGGGGCCAAGGCTGGACTTGTTTGTTCCACACACTCACCTTGGGTGAACCTGGCATGCTTGTCATGTCTGAAGATCCTTCGCACCGCATATCATGGGTAGAGAGTGAATCCCTACACCCCACATACTTTGAAGGCCCCTTGGAATTCAGGCCCCGGGATATTTGTTTTGCTCGTTTTTGAGGAAATTCTTGCAGCTCCCTGATGACAGGCACCTTGAAGCGGGCAAGTTTATTGTTGGCTCGCACTTTGTGCACAACTGCCCGCACATTCCCGAGAGTGCCATGTACCACAAAATCGTACAGGCCGCATGCCCAGCTGCACCATACCGGCTGAGCTGCACAGTTGCGCAGGATTGGGTGTCGAGCTTTACCTTTGGAAATGCAATGGATCTTCGCAGGTGCAGAGAAAAAGAACCTCAGATGGTGGCGTTGGAAAGATGTTCCACTATCAGCTTGCCACAGAGGTGCCTTGTGACTGAGGAACCTGGTTATGCTCCAAGAATATTGAATAATATTGAAAATCATTGAGCCCGCAAAATTGAAAGGTTTCATACTTGACATGACCAGGTGTTGATATTGTTTTGATCAATGTTGTAGGTTGATTTGGTACCCTATGTTGAAGCCATCGTCACGTTTGATGATGGCAGTTTTTGACCAACATCACAACGTCAACCGTGCAGTGCCAGAAACTGCCGTGCAGCGAATGCGAAATCCGGTGCAGGCAGTCCCTCACATGGGATACACTGCGAAACATGTGAACTTCTACTTCAACTACATGCCCATTGAGGCCCCGCCTGATTGGATAGAAGAGCCTGATTTCAGCTGGTTGTTGAGATCAGTCTGGGAGGAAAAAACTGGGCTCTTGTTTGGATGATTCATTATTACAATTACCATTGACATCCATTGACTACGTATATCTATATATACATACATATACACACATCATCATTATCATTATCAATTTTCATTATTATTGTTGTTTCTACAAATCCATATATCATGATAATGGTTCTTCTGAATCAATCTACGTGGCCCCCCTGGTTGGTTCACCTGTTCAGGCCCGTGAGGATGACTGGTGGCCACAGAGGCGTTGGGAATCCAAGGAACTGCCCGTGGCGCTGACACCAGTTGGGATATAATGAGAAAATTGTTGGGATTCAATGGCTAACCTAGTTGTGTTATATATATATATACACATCTATATGTACATATATTCAAGTTTTGTTCCATGGTCAAGTTAGTTGGATCTAATCAATGAACACGGTGGTTTAATGGGATACGAATGGGAACAGAAAAGACAAATATATACAGTATCACTATCACCAACTACAAACAAAGGTAGAATGTATATCCATTATCTTTGGGTTCCCATTGTGGGGTGAATGACAATAACTCAGATACCATGTTTTGACCATAGCACATATGGAGGTATATAATAGGGATGGAATGGGTGATATACCGAATATGTCTGTATGTATACATATGATTGTAGTGAGACATAATGGGGTCACTAGTGTCAGTGTATATGTAAAAAGTATATGCATATACATTATACATATACATTATACATATACATTATACATATACATTATACATATACATATACACATGTATGTATCGGTAGCATGCTGAGGATATCGTGGGACTATTTGCCAAGAATATGTGGTATCTAAAAAACGGTCGGCAGCGACTGGGTGGCGATTCAGCGAGAACTAGTGGATCCTTTGCCTGGAGCAAAGCAGGATGGGAAAATCCATATGAAAACTGAGCTTGGACGTTGGCGAGGGGCCAAGGCCTCTCTTAGTGGATGGTTTCATGGTTTGTACTACTGGGCTCCATGGGGATGATTCTAATCAACTATCTGAGAGCAGCGGTAGGCCAGCAAGCGTCATAGGATGACGCAATGACTACGCAATGGTTTTGGGATGCTTCATAGGAAGAGTAGTCCCAAGACTGGCGACCATCATATTCCCAAGAATCAGGTGGCTTGTTTTGGTACAGGAATCAATGCTGGTTTCCCTCCATTGTTTCATAGCTACAAGAGTGGTCACATCCTGAAACAGCGAACTCCCCATGTTGATTTCCATCGATTTCCTGCAGAGGACTCTCATCTCAGACTTGGGGGGCCAAGGGAACATGGACGCAGGAACACCCACCAGAATTGCAGAATTCACCGGTTTTTAACCAACACCTGCTGACGTCAGTTCCATGGATCACTGATGGATCACTGAGGATCTTACCTTGATCTCCCACGCGAGCAGCGCCAACAGCAGCGAAGGCCCTTCAAAATTGGATGGTCAATGACCAAAGAATACATTTGTCAAGATGGATGGTCAACAAATTGGATGGTCTATTGGATGGTCAACCAAAATTGGGAAGAAACATTGACGAAGAGTACGGCAGATACTTACTAGCTGCATCTTGTGGCTGTGGGGTCTGGTTCACACACGATCAAGAGGCAGACACATACCAGGATCCCACAATTAATGCAAGAACGGTTTTTGGGGTGTGAAAAAACCTATGGCATTGATATTTTGGCCAAGTTAATTCTAGCAGATCATTCCAGCTACCAACCAACCCTCTGCAACTTTATGGTCCTGGCAGATGAATCGCCATTGCTCGCAGGCTCTTCAATTTTCCAGGTTTTGTTCAGCCCAATGCTGGAGACTTCCACACGCAAGGCAGGATTGAAGATATGGGAATGGATCCATTTGCGAAGAGGTTTCCTTACTAAGAATGGGAATTTCATGTCTACCATGGTCTACCTGTCTCCCTATTGGGAGGCCACTTTACCCAAATTTGATCCTACATTTCTGCGAAAGATTGCTTTTTTGAAGTCCATTGAAGTCCAATTGGGTGTGATGAACCTGGCTGGAATCTGGGTCCGCTGGTTGCGTCGTAATCTTCTGGTCCTGTGCCATGCATCAAACTTGCTCTGGTACATGTCCCACGACCTTGGTCTTCTTCAACAATGGCCTGTCTTTTCAAATCGGGTACCCCAAACAAATTGATCATCTATCTGCCCATGATCATTTTCCATCATTTTTCCCCATTAGCCATGATTTAAAATGCCACATTTCATGGCATTTTTTGGGTAGGGGACCCCATGTTCAACCACAGCCATTTCTGATCCCGTCCCATTCCCGTGGCCAGCCAAACGACGCGATTTTTTCCAGGTCAAACCTCAGCCGACATGCAGAGGAACAACGGCATTGTGAGCTTCAACCCCGATCAGGTGCGATGCCATGGCTTTGTATAGCCAATGACCAGCGATCCGTATGCTTAGTAGCAACTTTGGAATTTGCTACCAGTTGCAGAGAGTGGAACTGGGGTTTGAATGTGTGAGAAGTGACACCAAGCTGGTTGAATCCATCCCTATTACTCTTATCATTCTTACTATTGTTGTTATGGTTATCATTGTTGTCATTATCATTTCTATTATCATTATTGCACATAATCATACTGCTTATTGGATCTTATTGGCAATATCATGTTAATTCTGATTTTTATTATTTGATGTGATTAGCCATTATTAGCACCACTTGAAATTGTCAGAATGGGTGACTTAGCCACCTGGCAGTGGGTGGTTTTGATGCCCAAAATACGCCGATCAGTTGTCGAACTTCGGGTGGAACTGGCACTTCTTCCTGAATGAAACCAAGGTGCAACGGGATGCATGGTTGGACATAGGTGGAAAACATTGGCGGTTTTCAATTCATGTTGGAAGACCTTGTGTTGGTTTGCAGCATCCTTTTGCCTTCAGTCTGTATCAGCTATCATCAGTTGTAAGTCGTGTGCAGTTTCATTTTAGTTTTTTTGCCGGACATATCTTACACATTCTTACACTATCCTATATCTTACTACGATCCTTGACATATTTCTTACTATCCTATGCTATCCTTATAATCATCGGATTGGTTGAATGGAATGGAACATTTACAGCAAAGCATGGATTTTCCCATGCAATTGATCGGGGTTTCCTGTAAAATTTCCCATTCACCAATCCAGTGATATAAAGCCTTGTAATGTCCCATACCCTGCCAATCTGATCTCCGCAGATCTGCAGATTTCCAAAGCTCGTGAGGCGCCAAGGTTCGTGATCGACCAGCCAGACACCCATGGCACCTTCATTTTGGAGAATCCTTACGTCAAGGCGGGGAGTCAACATGGGGTCTACAACCATCAAACATGGGGAGAAATCGTGGAAATTCCATGGAATTCCTGGGATTTCGTGGGAATTTATGGGAATGAATGGGATATGTGGCGGTTAGATGAGGATGAATCCAAGACTTGGGGCCCTTCAAAGCCATGGTTCGGTTGCTGTCCATTTGCGACACCGGATGAGAATGGAATTTCATGGAAACATTTCCAGATGGGTTTGTCTTTGTTGGTGGTTCAGGCATCTTAAAGGTAGTACTTGTACGTTTTACCCATGAATTGAGATAATTGAATCGAAAATGATAGAAGCTGGGTCAGCTGGGGTGATACGTTGATGTTATTTCCATACCAAGACAGACCATTGTGGGGGATTTCGGTGGTCCCCAACATTTTGGGACCAGTGGACGGCCAGAATCCAGGCTCATGCGGGCTGCTTCTTGAACTTCACTTCCCGCTTTGAAGGCAGGGTTGACTGTTGACCTTGTAAGGTAGATTTTTTCCTGGATGTTTGGGAGTGTAAAGTTGATGCAAGAGCGTTACTTTGACACCTTTCAGAGCATTCTATACTTTTGAAATCCCAAATTCATAGTGACCCTCAGCTATTTCGAGCATCTTTGTTGAATTTCGGCCTGGAACTGCCCAGTTGTGATGCCCCCACCCAGGCTTCATGCATGCGCCCCACATCATTTGGCAAGCTGGGCTGAACGGTAAGGGCATCATGCAGGCCAGAACTTGGAGCGGCCAAATGTATTGGCAACAACTGGGGGAGTTGTGTACAGAAATCCAAATAAGATGGGTGGTACCTGCAGGAAACACGTCCCATCGTCATAGATTTTCACCCCAACCACATTCCACAACCATATGTGTTTCTTTGTGTTCATAGTCAGAAACGATAAGTTTGGAAAAAGACGATGTACTCCTCAGGGCAAACAGTTGCTCTGAAACTGCAGGACTAAAATTTCGTATTGGAACCCCAAAACAATGCAATCTCCTTCCGTACAAATCACAAATCACCGCAGACCCAATCTTTCAGGTGACTGCCGTTGGTAATCTCAAAGTGTTTCCTTCTTAATTCTTCGAGCGAAAACAAGACCCTTTGCCTGGACGAACAATATGTTTGTTCTTCTCGCAGTTGATGTTCTTGGTTCAATTCCAAGGGTTTCTGAAAATGGGGGATCCTCAGCTCACCATGGGTTTCAATACTAAAATGGTGCAATCTTGGATGATTTGGGGTACCACCCCATTTTAGCAACCTCCAAAGCCAAAATTCGCGGGAGATCAGAGCTTGTCACGGCAGGGCAGATTGAGAGGTGCCTTGAACAGTACGAGATCCATGGAGATGGCAGCTGCCCTAGGGAGGAATGATGACCCCATGATGCGCCTATGATGACCCCATGATGACCTCATGATGACCCCATGATGACCTTATGAACCAAGCAGTTTACTACTCTAAAGCAATAGCTCACCAGGTTTTGGGCTGTGTGATGGCAGAGAGAGAGAGAGAGATAAGCCTGAATCACCTCGGCTTGTACAGATTAGGTCCCGCATGCAAATGGATTGCAGTTGTTTCCCTGAGATTTTAGCACCGCCCCATTTAGTACTCCCATTCCTTCGCCACCGAGGAAGCGTCTGCATACAAGATTCCATCAACAGTTCTGGACAGACTGTACTTTGTGCTTTGTCATTGGGCTAGACTCTCCTTACCATTTGGCATCATTTGGGAATGTTAAAGCTTTCTTACGATCTCTGCAGTTGAGATTCCTGTTGCTTCCCCATGATTGCATGTTGCGGATGTGGTTTTTGGATCTGTGGTTCTCTTGTCAGGAGAATTTCCCGTTCCTCCGAATTTTGACCAAGTTCGAGGATACGAGATGGCACCCCAACTCAGCAGAATCTGTGCTTACCAGCCGCCAGCCGGATATCGGTCAAAATGATTGACCCAATCAAACATTCATATGATTCATATGCATTTATTGTTTCTTCAGAGCCTAGAAGATGACCGATCAAACAAATTGGATACTTCAACAATTGCTGCAGTAGAGTGGGTCCAGTCGTCTCGGTGTCCCAATCTGACCACCCACTTTGATCCAGCGCCCGAGGTTCAGCCCCATTCACCATGCTGCTGGACCTATGCCTGTGAGCTTCACTCCAGGATTCCAGTTCCAGGCACGTGAAGATCAGGTATTTGGAGATGGGGGTGATCAGCCCCATTCGGCATGGTGTAAAGTGGATTTGATAAATTTATACTATAATTATACACAACATTATAGGTTAATATAGTGGTAGCCTTGGCTCAAGCCCCCGCCAAGTGGGAAGGTAGGCCGGCTCCGAGTGCTTGAGAGTCCCTAGTGTGTGGTGGTTTCTGTCCCCGGTTGGCAGGTCT
>BGPT01000934.1:0-54987 GCA_003297045.1 Symbiodinium sp. clade C Y103 | reverse complement strand
AGGTCCCCCCTTTTGACCCTTTGTGTTTGAGTGGTTTCTGTCCCCGACTGGCAGGTTCCCCCTTTGGTCCTTTGTGTTTGGGTGGTTTCTGTCCCCGGCGGGCAGGTCATACCCCATGGAGCTGATTGCCCACCCTGAGGATTTTGCCATTGGTGAGTCAGGTCCGTCTGCTGCTCCTACCTTTGCTCAGGTCTCGCATGGCTCTTGTTTGGCTGTTCAGGGGTTCGAACTCTCAGAGCACGCGATCGAGCCATGGCACTCTCGGTGTTCTGCNGACCTGCTGGCGTTGTTGCAATGCTTGCACTGGCTGTGACCCCGGATCACACCGCCGCAGTCAAATTTCAACCTGGTGCTGACAAAGCAGTGCTCGACTGAGCCCAGCCTTTTTCGAAACAGTTCAATTCAGGATGGATTGGAACAGGCCTTCGAGCCGACCAGTGGCTCTACCCACAAGTCCTTTTATTGCTCCACTGAGCTTGATCTTATGGCCACCCGGAATGGTGTTTCCGGGCCTAGTCCAGAAACACCGGCCAGTTTTGAAATCCCCGCTGTCCAAGATCAGCCTATGTCTTCTCTCAAAGAACACCTTGGCTTTCAAGTTGGATTGAAGGAGGCCACTCCGGCATACTCCTGGACACATCCGCTTGAAATCGCGCAGACCCTGCCAGAGTCACCACCGGAAGATGACTTTGAGTAGAACTGTTCCCTTGCAGCTGTGCCTCCATTCCTTCTTTCTGCAGAGCTTTCTCCAGAAGATGATCTGAGTGTGAGTGGCCCTAGATAGACTTTTCCGGACCCAGTACGTAGCTAAGGTCTTGAGCCTGTGGTTCTTGGGTGCACATATGTGCTTTTCCCCTTTTCCTTTTTGCACAGTGTCACTGCTACCTGCATGGCACCTGTGTCTTTTAGCTTTAGCGTTTTTCCTGCCAGCTTTCTGGCTAGAAGTTGTAGCAGTCTGCGGGCTGCTGGTGTAGTGGTTTCCTGTCATGGTCTGTGGCCAACCATGGAAGTCGACACGGGGCAAACTCTTCGTGTTTGCTTTGAGGTGTGTTTGTTTCAGGCTTCGGCTTGGTCTTGTTCGGTCATTTATGGAAACGGTCCTCACGCTCACGAAATACTCGTCGGCGTGAGCACCGGTCTCACACGCGCGCGTGACTTTGAGACGAATGTCGGAGAGAGGGTTAATATAGTGGTGGTATATATCTATATGGGTTCGGCGCGTTTTCCGGGCCCCCTGGGATATTATGATTAGGGCTGATTATCATCATTGTTTCTTTGAATGGAAAACGCACTGAGCCCACGTGTATGTCAGTATGTGGTGTATCATCATATGATGTATCATGTGTCTGCTTCACAAGTAAGTAGCAATATTTCTTATCTCCATCTGCTTTCATATCAATGATGCCTCACCATAGCATGTTTAATGTTTATAAACACACCTTTGTTTATAAACATCTTGTTTCAGATAGATTCCAAAACCAAAAAAAAACACAACAACAAAAAAACAAAAAAACAAACAAAAAAAACAAAAATCACAAGGTGACTCTTAATAAGGGTTTTGCATGGAACTAAATTACACTACAGGTTGTGATCGATGTAGAAATATGTTCACTGATGCAATTGCATCACTTAAGAGGATCATCTGAACATAGGGACAGAACATGTGATTCCTGGGGGCCCGGAAAACGCGCCGCGCCATATACATATACATACGTACTGCAATGATATATTTTCTTGGTTTAATATGCTTTGATATGGTTTGATGTTTGTTCAATGGCCACTTCTGTGAGTTCACACCACCCCTCCAGTTTTGCCCCCTATACCGCGTCTGCTTCGCATGGCGCCAGATGGAAGTCTACCACAAGGGACCCTTCAGCGGCTTTTTGGCCACTGGTGGCAGGCGGAAATGATGGATGAACCATTCAAACCTCAGCAGTTTGCAATGGGAAATCCCCAACAAAATGGAGGTTTATAGCTGGAAAAATCATCTAGAATTGGGGAATTGTCCATTGTCATCTTTGATTGCCAGACTGGGTATTTGTCTGTTTTTCCTTTATGTTTTGTATGGTTTATGATATGGTTTTTGATATGTTCTTTCCCATTAAATCGAACATGGGGGCATTCCCGACATTGACATTCACACGAGGAACATTATGATACTGTACTTCATGAGAATCATTTGAAATTGGGAGTGCACCATTGCGACAGCGATACTGGGGAAGCCCTGCAAATCTGACACGGAATCTGGAGAAATCACCCGTGCATTTGGGTTATGGGTGTTCCTTCCCATTTTGTCGGAGCTGTGGACCTTGCACCTCTCCAAATCATGCCTCGAAAGTGCGAAGTAAGCCCTGGACGCATACCCCATGACAAACTTTGTGCACCCCAAAGTTTGATTTTAAAGAATCACATAGAATTACTACCTAGCATCCATTCAGTCGTTTCCACAAGAATGTGTTTGGACAATGACAGCAGCACAGCACATCGCAGTACCCGTGGCACCTTGAAGCCTGTGCTGCACTTCGACAGTGAGAAGGACCGAAGTCACTGGGGGTTCACCTGGGATGGGGGAGATCCAAGTCGGGGGAAGCGGGCAGTCCCGCCCCCGCTCCGGATATTGAATATAATATATCGGAAACCTTGCTTTAATAAATATGGTAAATACTTTAGTAAATTATAGAGCTGGATCTATTCATGTGAGGTCCCGTACTGGTGGTCTTTCATTGAAACAAGGATCTCAGGGGATTGGATGAACAACGTTTGTGGACTCGGGGAAGATCACCGTTTTAGATCGGTTTGATTGGCCCAGACGGCAGGTGAATCTCTCTGTATCTATGATACATATATAATATATACAATCATATATATATATATATATACTCAAGAATGCCATTGTCATCGTCATCGTCATCATCGTCATTCTTCTTCTTATTATAATTCTTATTGTTATTCTGTGTTGTTCCTATGATGGCTATTGTTGTCATTGTTATTAGTATTCACACCATTTGCCATGTCCCATTGGCCGCTTGAAGATTGCCTCGCAGGGCTTCATGCAGACCTTGCAGGGAGAACTGCTGAACACCACGGTCTATCCACCGCTGTATTTGATCTTCACCAAGCGCCTGGGACGGCGTCTCTTAAACCGCTGGGGAGGGTGGAGGATCATGAAACACGAATCGAAGGGCGTTATTGGTATGGGACAAGCCATGAATGGGGGCATAGATGTCCTCTTCCTTCTGGTTGGTTGATAATAGGTACGTGATGGTAAATGGTATACCGGACGGGCCCCTCTATTTTGCACCAATAGGACATGATTGGTTGGGGGTAGCCGGGGGGCAAGCTGGGTGGTGCCATGGTGAATGATTCCTGTGCTAACCTATCCACCCTAAACATGGTCTTCTGAGGCACAGTTTCTCCACGGGAATTTGAACGGACCATTGAAAATAGCGCGTTCACTGTTGGGACGACTGTGCCGCTGAGGGCATTCGAATTTGGTATTCGAGCAGATCCCATCATGCACTTGAAGCTGGAAGCTCAGTTTATGCCAAGGTCGGCAGCATTCTCCAGAAAGCTAGGTAAACTGGTAGAGCATCGTAAATTGCTAGGTTTTTGGATGTTTTTTGGCAGTGCAATGAAGCTTGTCTTTCGCAAAGGTTTTTGAACATCTACCTTTCTCAGGATGAACAGTCTTATTTTTGCAGTCACTGCACCCCTTCTAGTCGCATTCAATGACTTTTTATGCAAGTTGGAATGTCCAGTTGGAGAAGAATTTCCCCCGTAGAGCGCAATGCTTGGATGTGAGTTTTACTTATTGAAAAGTGTTTGATAGTATGTGTATATAAATAAATATATATATATATATATAACAACTTAGCACATGATATACACATACACATAGCTAGCTAGCTGTATCTTATATCCCAGAGAACCATGCAAAACCCACAGGGGCGACTTCATGGGATTCCAAAACGTGGAAGCGGCCCTGCACTTCCGGGTCTATCAGTGGGGGGCCTCAGTTTTCCTGTTTGGGGATGGCCAAAAGCTGAGAATTCCCATATTTGGGGTCGGGGTTGTCCAAAAAATGGAGGAAACGGTGCAAAATTACGAAATTTTGCCATTTAAATATGGGACACACTATGATACACCAATAAATTTGGAAGTATTTTATTTTTAAGACGTCACAGGAAAACCAATATATAGATGGGCAGAAAACCCATCCATAGTACTGTACCGGCCAAATTTTGTGAAGAGAAGGGTACCAGCGCTTGATCTCCATAGCCAATGGCCAACCAGTGAGTTGTTGACATTGATTGGCCCAAGCTTTTGGTGAACCTTCTGGTCATCAAAAACTCTGGGGGCGCCAATGGGTTGCAAGAGATGGGCAACTGCCACCACTGCGATGGGATCTTCGTTTCCACCTAGGAACGTGAGCGTCTACAGACAGGGTCAGGTTCATTTCGGCGTGGACCAGCGCAAGGACGTGAACGGCATTCGTCGTAGTTGGTGTGTGTTTTCCACCCCCCCAAAACGGCGGTTTCCATAAATAGGGGATTCCCAAAATGGATGGTGAACAGTTAATGATGGAAAATCCTGTTCAAAATGGACATTTGCAGCCACAATTGACTTTCATTTTTTTTGAAACCAATTGAAACCACCGTGATCCACCACCCTGGGAGACTTTGCAGCGAGCCCAAAATGTCAGAAAATGTCAGTGCTACCGGTGGACCAATGGCGTCTGAAACAGTGAAACGGGCATCGACTTGACCAGGAATTACTGTTGGAATCCCTGTATAGCTGGCTGGTTTCAGAGTTTTTGTTGGTGCATTTCATAAATGCAGAGTTCCATGATTGTACAGTAACATAACATACTCTGTAACATACTGCTGTTATGAATCTATATGTGAAACCGGCCTTGATTCCACCGTTCCTCCAAGTGTTTGAACCCCCCAACCCTTCTGGGGGGATGGTCCGTTTCGAAGAAACCGCAGAGGAACTGGTGCTCTTTCCCTTCCGCGTCGTGGGTCTGAGTGAGTTGGACTTCAACACCAAGTGAGCCTGGGGAGGATCCAAGGTGGCGTGGATGGGATCCTTGGTGGGATGGGAATTCCCATTGGCAATTCCCCAATTTTGGAGATTTTTTAAGGGAACCATGATATGAAATGCAAACACATCTGAGAAGAAACCATGATATTTTTACATGATACTTGGCGGGGAAAACCTCAAAGATTTCCTTGTAACGGGTGAATGTCAAAACTTGTAAGGTGAGCCTACCCAGTTCCCGGATTTCCCCCAGGAAAAAAGGGCACTTGATAACTCACACCAGGGTTATGAACCAGTTGCGATTCGTGGGATGATCCAAGTCCACTTGAGAAGGTTAGTAGCTAGCTGATTTAGAATCCGGACAACAAAATACAAAGCAGCAGGGTTGTTGAAGCGAAATAGCATCAATTAGATGCAATTAGTGCTATTCTCCATATATGCCATGGAGATTCCCCCAGCTTTCCTGTTGGCCTTCCACGCCATCCCTGTGCTGGCAGAGGTACAAGTTGCAACTCAAGGCAAAGGGAGTTGAGAAGACCACCGCGCCTACCATCAGCTGGGGCGACGTGGAGTCCTTCGGCTGGGGGTGGGTGGGAGGGTTGGGGGGGTTGGTGGATGTTCCAGGAATCTGGAACCTTGAAAGGATGTCACATCATGTTTTTGGAAAGTGATGGATGCTGTAATGGCTTGGAAGTTTCCAACACATTTATCACATTCTATCGGCCGGAGATCATCTTCCACGGCCATCACTTGGTGCTGAGGTTCCATGAGGATGTGGCCACTTTCAACTTTGGCAACTGCACAGATGCAGAAGCTGAAGATCTGAAGATCGTCTTGACCCTCTACAAGGCACATCTCGTGATGCTGCGAAAAATTGAAGAGCTACTGTACCCCAAACTGCTGTCTGAACAGTCTCCAAGTTCTTGAGAGATCCGGAAAAAGCAACAACAACATTGGATTATAGATTGATATAGATTACCCTCTGGTAAACTAACATAGCTATGGAACATTACCATTTTTAATGGGAAAATCACATATCAATGGCCACTTTCAAGAGCTATGTTAAATTACCAGATGGTACATATTTCCCACCATACAGGAAAGTGAAGACTGGTGAGGGGCCCAGCGGCTTGGGACCTCTGTCGGCTCCAGGAAGTGGGAGGCGTAGCCACTCAGCTTGGCCCGGGGGACCAAGCTCGGTGTTTGCCGTGAGTTGAGATTCAGTTTTGGGTTTTGGGATACTTTAAGGGATGTATTCCAGGTACAATTTTATTTGTCGGTTACTTAACGATATGATATGTATATATTATCTATAGTCTATAATTATATTATGATGTAATACTATTCAGGGCCAGCTGGAATAATTTTTGAGCATCGTTTCGGATAGTAACTCCCGACGGACATGTTTACCTTGTACATACCTGGGGTATTGGGACGACCCAAACTGACGATCCATTTTGGGGTACGGTATGGGTCAAAATTCTTTCCCTGAAGAAGTGGATGGGGCTGATGAATACAAGGCATGACCCACATCAGTGGATGTGGTCCATGTGCATTTGGACCACAAGTTTCTGAATAGGAAACCAGCAGCGACATTTTGCTCAGATGACGGGTAAAAAAGTTCTGCATTCAATGCATCTGGACACTATTTTCTTCGTCATGACGTTTAGTCCCGCAGAGCGAATCAGCTTGCTGGCCATCAGCTTGCTGGCCCGCTCTGCATCCAACATCTGTTCCAGTTGGTGGCATTTGGTGGTTTCATTCTCAAACCTTCACCACACCAATGATGAGCTCCACTAAGTACCATTTTTCAAGAGGTCCAAAAGTTCAACCAGGTTTCTTGTGAAAGATTTCCGCTCCCTGAGCTGTGCTCCATCCTTCACATTTGAGGTACTGGAGAGTACACCGTGATGTCTTGGGAGAAAGGCCCCTGCCTCATCTGGATATTTAACATGATTATTAGAATTATTGGAACATTATCTAACTCAACATTTGATCTGAAGTTAAGGAACATCATCATTGTTTTGGATGGTTGCTCTGGCCTGCTTGTTTGTTGGTAGCTTGGATCAAAGCCTGCAGGTATTGCTCAGCCAGTTCCCACATGGGTGAACATTGTGCAGCAAGCTCAGAAGCAAAAGTCGTTTTTTTCTGCAAAAAATGGGGTACACCCCAACATGTTGCGATAGTACAGGTAATTATAGGGAAAATCAGAGTCCCCACTATTTCATGGCCATGAAGAGAAGATAAATCTCCTCATGTTTGGACAAGAACCACAACTTTCCTCTGGAAAAATCATCGTACATCACGATAAACCATGAATACCCAGATATCTACCATGTAGATTCCAGTAAATCCCATGTAAATCCCGCGAAATCCCAGTAGATCACATTTTTCCTGGGACCGTCCCAGCCTCAATGCCTGCTTTGCTTCAGGAGTGCCTCGAACGAGCCCGTGGCCAACGCACAGCTGTACATTGTCCACAAGGTCTGCTTGCAACGGACGGCCGATGGCAGCCCAATTTGGATAGGAAAATCCAGTGGTTGCACCAACCACGATTGAGGTATGATGGGATATGATTAATGGAAGATATATGATGATAATTGATGATATATTATATATATATATATACGGCCAGGACGGGTGTGCTGCCCGGGAAAGTGCGTTTTGACTGCGCAGGGCCAATGTTTTGTGAGATTCTCCGTGTCGTCCGTATCATCATCTTCAGCATCATCATCAACAACATCAACATAATCATACCCCAAACAAACCCTAAACAAACCCTAAATAACCATAAAAACCCTGAATGAAACCTTAAGTAAACCCTAAACAAACCCCAAACAAATCCTAAACAAACCCTAAATAAACCCTAAAGAGTTGGTCACATGATAAACCTTCGGGCAGCACACCCGGCCTGGGCGTATATATACATATTATACTTGTTTTCGGATGTTTGCCCCTCTGGCAATGCAAGAGTTTGCCATGGAAATCGATCATTCTTAAGTTTGGTAAATCATCAAACCAAACAGGCCATTTACCAAGGCAAATTGTTAGATGACCAGGGGGAATAATTCTGTTTGGTGAGCTGTTCCAAACGTCCCAATCTTTGTCGAACTGTGGATGGAAGAAATCCTGCACCAGTTGGTAGATGGGTTATCCCAATACAGTCCCAGGGTTTCATTGACCAGCCCAGCTCCAGCGCCCCGCGAAAAGCGGCTCCAGCTCCAGGTGGATCCGGTGCCCTTCCTGGCTTCCAGGATCAAGGGCATCGGTTTCTCCTTCCCTTCGATGTACTTGATGCCGGCCCGCTACTCAGGTGGTGGTGCTGATGGTGATGATGATGTGTGATTATTGTTGTTATTATTTCATTACTCTGTGATTCATTATTTGTGATCCTCATTGTTTAAATATATATATATATATATGTACATATTATTGTTGTTTTGTTATGCTATATTTTCATTTATGATCATTATGTTTGTCATTATGTCTGTCATTATGTGTGTCATTGTCGTTGTCATTGTCATTGTCGTTGTCGTTGCCGTTGCCGTTGCCGTTGCCGTTGTCGTTGTCGTTGTCGTTGTTGTTGTTGTTGTTGTTGTTGTTGTTGTTGTTGTTGTCGTTGTTGTTGTTGTTGTTGTTGTGGTTGTGGTTGTGGTTGTTGATTGTTGTTGTTGTTGTTGTTGTTGTTGTTCTTCTTCTTCTTCTTCTTCTTCTTCTTCTTCTTCTTCTTCTTTTCTTCTTCTTCTTCTTCTTGTTCTTCTTTTTGTTCTTCTTGTTCTTCTGGTTGTTCTTGTTGTTCTTGTTCTTGTTCTTCTTCTTGTTGTGGGCAGGGTGAGATGATCAAGGTGATCTGGGTCGAACTTCCCGACTGGCAATAGAAGACCAGCAACAGATGGGGCATGAGCAACACGGAGATACACATGGGTTTGTTTTCCATTTTGGGTATTATTGTGCTTCAGCTATTCTAATAGCCTGATGAGGTGAGGATCACCGAGGCTGGGGTACCCCTGACATCCCGCCCAGGAACAGATCCACAACGAGAACCCTAGCTTGGATTCCTCAGTGCTCCCGTACTCGTTTGCTGTGCCACCGGACTTTGGTTTGGGTTGAGATCTTGCGGTACTGCTGAGTTCGTGGCAAAAGTCAGCAATCAGGAGCATCAACCAAACATCAAGAAAGAGATCTTAGATACAAACATGTTTTCTTGGAGCATCAGCTAAAATTGTGTGCATTGCCATCAAAAAAACACGGCTGAACCAAATAGGGACACCCCTTCCCCAGCCATGATCGGTGCCATCTCTGCCAGTGCCCTCTGAAGATTCACCTGATTTTGGGCAACCGTTGGGAGCTTGGAATGGGCTGCTGCGCTAGCATCAATGGTCTGGGCGTGTGTAGGAACGGGAGAAAGAGGAGCCTAAGCCGTTCGATGGACCCTTAAAGACATACGTACATAAATAATCATAAATTTAAACAGATGTAAATAAATAATCAATAATAATCTTAAATGAGTTCGGAGCGGAGTTGTCAAACTGCCAGTCCCCTCGTCCATTGATTCTTGTTCTCTAAATGTATGCCTGAAGAAGATGCAGACGAATCTTCCCAAACAAAGATTTTGAATCGACTGATTAGTGATGAAGGGGTGCTGGGCCCTTAGTTTTGGGACACCCCATTTGCCACCATTCTTGTTGGCGAAGTATTTGCCTGAGTGTTTAGGCTACCCCTATGTTCATTGGCGATGCTGAACACACACACACACACACCATTCACGTGACCGCCCGCAAGAATTGGATGGAACAGACCTGTGGTTTCCTCTAACCCTGTCCTCGTGGCAGGAAGCTATTTGGTGGACGTCTCTGGGTCTGTGAGAACACCAGCTGCCACAGGCCAAGTTTTGGTCTGATTTGAATCTGCCAAAGAATGGAAATCACTTCAACAATGTTGTGCTGCGCCATGTGTGGTATTATGATCTTTTGGCATGGGCCAAAATTGGGCCCAATTTTTTTCACGGTTTCCTGACTCTGGAAAAATTGACCCATGCCGTCCATGCCTAGCCAACTGTTTTGTGCCAGGCAAGACGGTCATTGAGCTGTATCCCAGCTTCGTGGACATGTGGGTGGCTTGTTTTCGAAGCGGTTCGTTTTGCGATCTCATTTTGGATCGTGCCAAAAAAGATAAGAAACTAGAAGAGTTGGTAAGGGTCAAAAGCCTGAGTCGTTGTAATTGTAAGTTTGGATATTTTGGTGAACATCCCCAAGACCAGAATGAGCAGAAGAATTTGTGTTCGTGTTGGGATGTGACGGATTTAGCATCGTGACAGCCGCATGGCGACCAAATTCCAGCGGAGTGATGTCAGCCTTTCCGCTTCGTGACGCTCCCCAATTTTTTTCTGGACAATTTTCGGATTTTGGCGCTCCATCCTTCAAGCGAAGTGCACATAGTTGATGATCAATGTATATAGATAGATATAGATAGACAACTGGGTCATCCTCCTGGTAAGTCGACAGCTGCATCTGTGCCAAATGTGCATCTGCCAGTCTGAGATCCGAGGCGCAATGCGCACCATCCATGCAGTTTTGCACTTCGCCCCAGATGGAGCTCTGGTGTGGTGGCACCTTGTTGGGCAGTGGTCCCGTTCCACCCGTCCCTTCCTCAGTCTGTGACGGCAATGCCTGGTGCGATTTTTGTATCCGATTTACATCCAGAAATGAGGATTTGAACATTGGGGATTTGGGGATATGTTTCAACAACAGAACTGTGGATTTCATCCGCACACGTGGCCAATGTTGGGAATTTCTCCATTCATGCCGCCTTTGGTGCTTTTCAGAAGTGGGGAAACAATTCGGGGTCTTGGGGTTGGAGGGTTGTCCGAATCACAGACATAATGAAATTCAGTGGTTTGATACTTCTTTTGGTGGGTAAACACCTATTTCATTGAAAAGAAGGGCATTTTTATCCAATGGACATGGTTTATCTGAAAATGACGCAACCTTAATTCCAAAGGAGTGTCACCATTTCTCCCATTCAACTGACAATTTTGGGGTACAACGTATTTTCAGACAGGCCCATATATCATATATATTGTATATTTATGATTTATAACTATATATATATATATATATGTAGATGTATCTCACATACATCATTTGGACACAAGAAAATAAACATACGCACCATGTACCCTCTGGTAGTTTAACGGTTGCGCACCGGAACATCCACCATTTTCAAGTGCGATCACCATGGCCCGGCTGCAGTTTGGCATCCCCGTCCCAGAAGAACCCAACTTCCTGGCTCCTCAGCAGCAAATGATGAGTTTTTCCTGAGATGAAACCATGTCTTTTCTGAATCCAAGGTTGATGGACATTTGAATGGGGAAATTCTAATGGGACATACTGGGATCTGGGATACGCAAAAACTTTGAGAAGCTGTTGGCCTGTATGGAAATATCAGTCACTAGTCACTACTTAAACCAGGTTAAACCAAGATCTGCGAGAGTCTTGAGGGTTGAAGGGCGCTAGGTAATCATCATAGTGTCACATAGTGTCTATTAATCTGGCAAAGTTTTCTTTTTTGTACACATACTTTACATTTTCAGACAATCATAGTTTTGATTCGTGGATTTCAGACAAAATGGTATCCATTTGCCATCATTGCATTCATCAGATCTTTGGAAAAAACTAATTGTCATTGTGATTTGAAAAAAAACCTAAAATTCCATCAACATTTCATCAAACAAATCCTAACAAATCCATCAAACAAATCCATCCATAATCAATCAGCATCCGTTAAACATCCATTCAACCTCCATCTTCCACCGGGGTTTCGCCCGATTTTTCTCAGGAAAAGATGATTGGCATCCAAGTGACCACAGCGCCTCCAGTGGGCCCGGCCAAGACCACCATGTTGCCGCAGGCTGCGCCGTGGGACATTGGGCAGCAATTGTGGGATACCACAAGAATTCGATGGGTAATGTTACCCTCTGGTAAGCTAACATAGCTATTGAAAATTGCCATTTATAGTGGATTTTCCCATTAAAAATGGTGATTTTCTATAGTTATGTTAGTTTACCAGAGGGTAGACTAAATATCCGGCTACTGTGGTGTTTTTTGGGTCTTAAATTATGACCATATTTACATAGATGTTGGATTTTTGGCAGAACCCTGGGTGAAATACAGTGTTTCTTTTTGCATGACTGCTCGGATCTTGGCGGCTTGTTGTTCTTGTTGTAGATCTCCTCAAAATTCTTCGTGGTCGATTTGGGATCCCCAAAACCCAGCCAGCTTCTGCTTTGCCGAGCCGTAGCTACGACACCTCCGTGGTCACCCAACCCCACTTCGATACTGATCTTCAGTGCTCATGCATCAAATTTTAGTCTGATATGTTTGATACTTAATTCCACGGTGTCTTGTATACATGTATATATATATATATATATAGATTGGCCCTTATATGATCTTTTGTTATATGGAGGTTTCCTAAAATGAGGGTACCCCTAAATCATCCAAATTCGACCGTGACCTAGTATTGAAACCCATGGTGACTTGGGGATCCCCCATCTTAAGAAACCCCCCATCTACAGTAAATCTTCTGAGATTTTCACCAAACAAACTTCCGGGCCAATTCGACGGCCTGCAGGTTACCCTAACCACCCCGGACAACGTGGCAGTTGCGACGGTCACTTCCGAGGTGCATCTGATGGGGGAGATCAAGAAATGTTGGTAAGTTTTTGATTAAAATGGGGGGGCAACGGGATGATTGAATTCTATTTTAAAACTGATGATTATAACAGATGACTATCTATCATTCATTACAGTTGATTAAAAAATATATATTTCTAAATATAGAGATATAAAGTAATTCAAACAGATACCCAAGTTGGATTTTAACTGATCATTGGCTTAACTATTGGATTATCTTATATTGGTCAAGTATTTGTTTTGTCAGATAAGTCACCCATCAATATTAGTATCAATATAGTATCATCAAATACAATATCGATTGGATTAGTAATGATTAGTAGTTATCATCAATAGACAATTATATCTAAATATTGCAGTTGATAGCTAGAAAATAGTTCTAACCGATAATTGTCCATTCAAATGAACATTTTTTTCATCTGTGCTATCAACTGGATGATTGGATTCCATTTGCAGTTGCATGACTGGATGATTATTGCATAGATGTTTGGATGATAAAACATTGATAGCTGGGTGATATGTTACAAAAAAGTAAATCGCTGACAAAAGCAGTGAAGATTCACGCTTCACTAAAGTGGGTATCTATTTGGGGATTACTCTGAATATACACAATTGAATGCATTTTTTCGGAAAATCATGTGATAAACTCACACAAAATTATGGTGGGATGATGTCTTTGCTATAGAATAGATAGATTAATGTCTAGATTATATATATATATATACATAGAATATACATGTAACCCGTGTTTTTCAGCATTCTGCGCCAGGTGCGCATGTCCCCTGCTACCGGATCCTCCGAGTTCCTCAGTCCTTCCTTCGGACAAACTGCCCGGGCGCCTCAGAAACCACGAAAAAAATGGTGGTAGAATGGAGATCTCCATGGGAAAAATAGTAGATATGTAAATGATATATATATATGATAAGCCAACAAAATCAGCGGAAGACTAAAGTAGTAGGGAGTGGACTTGGGATGCTAAAATTTGTGCGAAAACCTTCATAGCCGATAGGGGGACCACCCACTTGCTGATACCTTATTTTCACACATAGCATGGAAGTACACACCTTCACAATGATATATTATATGAATTATGAAATTATCATCCTGAAGTAGATAGATTTGAAGATGTTTGAAAGATATTCTCATTTTATAGTGAGATTGTGACATTTCCACAGCCTACTTACTCACGAGGATGACTGTACATTGAAACATAGCGACCCCTCAAAAAATAGAGAAACAATGTGTACTACAAGGAAATATTATAACTTACCCAATTCCTGATAGTCATGCTAGGATGGATTCGACATACTAAATACTAAATACTACCCGTTTGAGAATCCTCTCATGCCGCCCTAAACTTGGTTTGGATCCAACCATTGATCATGAAATACCTCCCAATTTGGGGTACCCAAACATGACCGCTTGGATCCAAGACATTCAATACGTCCAATGCTAAACACTGTATTCCACCAGGGTTTCGTTTGGGGAATTCTTTTCAACAAACCTGGGGGACACCAGTCAGTCCCGGGGTCAGTCCCGCAGATTTTTGGACTTCAGGTGACTCTGGGGCAGGGCGTCCAATTTATTTGGACGGTGGCAGGGTTGACGCCTGGTCAGGCGGGCCTTTTTGGCGACAAAGTGGGGTTGGGACTTGGGAAACCTAGACAATATCCCTTCTGGCCAATGAACTTCTGAGCTTCCCTTGAATCAGACATCCTGGTGTTATGTATATAATTGTATATATATATATATATACATTGACATATATATATATATACATACACACATTGACATATATATATATAAATACATAATATATGTGTATATATATATACATTATACATATGATATATATATGATATATATATATATATATATATGATATATATATATATATGATATATATATATATGATATATAGATATATGTGATATATATATATATATATATATCTATATGTACATGATATATATATATGATACATAATATATATGTTACATAATATATGATATATATATATATATATTAAACACACATAGTATAGGATCTCTTCATTTTGGGGTCCCTCACATTGGAGCTATTTTGATGGCTGGATGGGACTGGGCAGGTGCTGAGCTTCTCGGTGATTCCCATGATGATTCGAAGCAAAGAGTCCTTGATGGGCCAGGAGCACTGTGGAACCGCAGCGGATCTCAGGGGATCAAGATCAAAACAATGAGGGATTTCACGAAGAATCTGTGACTGTAGAATACTGTAGATGCGAATGTAGCATATCAGGAATTTCTGGTTGATCATCATGGTCATCATCGCCATGAGCAAGTTTGACATGGTGAACAGTGAACATCATGACATCTCTTCCCCTTGGCATTCCCATCACCATAGGTCACCACCTGCGCGACGCGGAGGACTTGTCTCACTACCGCCGAATCGGAGACATGTACCTCGCTCCTGACTCTGGTTCCACTCAGGCCGCTGGACGATGACAATGCGGGGCATGGGGATGGGTCAACCAACAAAACCCTTGGGATTTGATGAAAATAGGGGATCCCCCCAATAGAATCGCCATTTAATGGGGATCATGATCAGCAACACCATTGGGTTTAGGGGTTTTCCACTAAATTTTCAGACAAAGTGACAAAGCCAAGTATTCAGAGTCACTTTTGAATCACCATCTTGGGGCTCATTACAAGACCAGTTCTTTGAGATCAACAATTAAGGTATGTTGTACCAATTCCATTGCGTTTAGCAACCCTGGTTGCATGAGCTCCAACGCCAAATGTGGATGTTTCCAACGTATTCGCTGAGCCTATGGCGATAGAAGGATTTGAAGGCCCACATCATACAGGAAACTTGTAAGACACGTGTATATATATATATATATACACATACACATATATATATATATACATACACATATATATATATATACATACATATATATATATATACATATACATATACATATATATATATACACATATATATATATATATATGGAGGCATTAACTTACATCAACCTCAAAAATGGATCAAAGATGAAACGTACGAAACAAGCTAGTAGAGACTGCCTTGTCCGTGTGCAAGATGTCCTCTCTGTCTTGAAGACCTAAATCTGACACGTCTTAGTGGAAGAAACCCCAAGTTTGGGTCAAACTTTATTTGGTGTAGGTGCCTGCTTAGTCTTTGTTTTTTTGCGGTCAATCTGTGAATGTAATACAGTAGAACTTGATATGCACCCAAGCAGTATCATTGAATATCAATTGTTATTACTACTATAGACGTGCAATGGTCAAAGGATCCAAACATATAAAAGATAGAACAGATACCAAATATACACAATACATCGCAATACCCAAGATGATCAACAATATACAACAGTATTAGTATCTAACATGCAGCCCCCTCCAGCGCTCAGTCTGACGTGTCTGGCACTTGCGACTCCCGCTCTGTGCTGAGCGTTCCAGTGCGCCCAGCTGGGTGGGAGTTGGAGTTGAGGGTGGCGATAAACCCATGGATTTGAATGGGATTGCACCAACCCAAATATGGGGATTTCACGCACCAAGCGGTGATTTCACCAAGAATGGCGGATTTTTCACCCAGCAAAACGGAGAGTTAACCCAAAATAGGGATTTTCATCAACCAACAAGGGGGATTTCACAATTAAACATGGAGTTTAAGCACTTGAGGATGGAAATGACTATGTCCAAAAATGCTGGGATACCCCCAAATAGCAAGTCCTATGGACAATGGTGATAAACCATGGGATGTCATATTTTGGGGTTCCCTATTTTCAGACAAATCCATGGATTTGCGGGCTATCACCAAAAACTCTGTGGGAATGGGGTCGTGTTATGAGCTCCACCATTCTCCATCAACAGTCATGGGTAATTTTGTGTAATTCCAAAGGTTTTGCCCAAATAATGAACCAGACTATTGTTTTGTAATTGTAGAGCCCATGCAAATGGGCCTTGGACCAACAAGAATGGGTATGCAGGCAGTGGACATGATGTTTCAGTCTTGCATGAACGGCAATGTTGGACGAAAGCACATCATAGCAGCGACCTGCTGAAATGAATCAGACCAATTTGGGGGACAAAAATGACTGAATGGGCCACTTGGGGGTCGTTCTAAAACCCTTTCTTAAAGTTTAGTAAGAAGGTTTGTTGAGAACTTTTAGGTCGCAGAAAACCAGCATCGCGCAAGTTTCGCGCAAGGCCGGCCCAAGGTTTTGCGCAATGGGAATTGTATAGCGGTATGTCATGTTGTTTCTTCAGCATCTTTATGTATGGTTGCGTAGCAATTCTGCTCTGATTTTTATTTATCGCACTGGCAGTCTGATGCAGGTCCTGCTCAAGTCAAAGGCAAACAATAATGTAAATTAACACTAACCAACAATCCTGCCAAAGAGAAGAAAATCAGCCCAAATCCGCGCAAGCTTTGCGCAAGAAACGCGCAAGCTTCAGGTCAAAAGTTGACCCCGTAGTCCATGCCACCCTGTCAAAAACACAAACATGCACATCGATATACAATGTGAAAATGGTAAAAAGAGGAGACCATATTTTCTGATAAGAAGATACACGGACACGCAGGCTAATATTACCCGTAATACTACTAGATACACACTAGGAAACTACACGGAAACGAGCACGAAAACGGGCCACGAGAACTGCACAACCAAAAACTCAAACGGGACTGTGGTCGCGCAAGAACGCGCAAGGTTTGCTCGAGGCCGGCCCAAGAGCCACTTTCAGGCAAAATAATTTAGAACAACCCCCACTCGACTTTACCAGATTTAAGGGTCAAGTAGCTTGACCCATCACCAAAATCTTCTGCTTCCAGCCTTCCCTTTCGACCTTTTGGCATCCTCTTGTTTTCCAGGACATCTGAAGCCTTTGCAGAAACCCATGGGTTACAAACCATCCTCCAGGCCGAACAGCTGCCGTGCTCATTCGCCAAAGAGTTGGCCTTCAATGGTCCAGCATTCACTGAAAATGACAAACTCATCGTGATGGTCACATGGTTGGGGTGCTCAGCTGCGTCGATCTCTTGTGGGGAACAGAGAACAGAAACAGATACTCTGGGAGTTCTACTGTAGATGTTCTTTATCGGCGAAGAACGTGACTGCAACCGTGTGTTTCCAAAATTTGACGATCCAGCAAGACCCACCAAAATCGACAGCCTCTTGGGGAAAGTATTCTAGGACCCGAATCACATTTGATAGATGATTGATCCATCTTTCCACACCTTGGGACCATGCAATTTGCCCCAAGTAACTTGACACCGCGACTCCTTCAAAGCTTTGGCGCCGTGCGCAGAGAGCTCAGCGGTGCAGGCTCAAGGATGGCATGCAGCACAAGATCTACTCTCCACCTTTCGTGCTCAGTGCAGGAAGGCGAGGGGTCCAGACTGCGCCAGGTAGCGGCGACTGCTAGATGTGAGCCCATGATATCCCCCATGATAATCATATCCATTGTATCCCGGTTATATCCACATTATATCCCCCGTATGCTTGGTTAATGTTGATTATATTCCCATAAGACATTCCCTCCTCATCTTTTCTCAATCCATTGGATTCTATGGGTCACGAGGCACGAGGACTACAACTTGCCAGCACTTACTTTGGATCATGTCGACTCGTGCAGTCTGAGCCATCCGATCTTCGGTGTTTCTCAAAATGGGCCCCAAAAGAACTACGTAGAGACCAACTCTGATGGATCATTGGGTCCCAAATTTCAAGATCTTTCAGAAACACCTATAGTACCGTCTGGTTATTTAACATAGCCATGGAATAGCTGGCTAATTTTGGATGATTTTCCCATTAAAACCTCCATTTATAGTGATTTTCCATGGCTATGTTAAATAACCAGAGGGTATATTTTATTGCATGTGCTCAAGAGACAATCGACAGGACGCAGCGGTGCTTCCATGTTTTGCCCAGCAATTTTGACAAGGGTACCTGTACTGAATATGGCCATACATGGGAAAATCATCGAACTAAATGGCGGATTTTTCAGCCATGTTTCATTGACAGAGGGTATAACTTGGTATAACCAGCAATTACTTGGGCACATTAGATGATGAACCATGATAAATTGATCAATCCATATGTGTATTTAACTTTATCTATAGTACTATATACAATATTATATGTATATATAGATAGATTTAACTTTGGCTCAAGATCTAGCAGCTTGCCGCTTGCCGACAGATGGGCTTTGATTTTGGCCATGGTGGTGGTAGTGTATGTGGTGCTTTCGGCTCACCTGTAGCTGCAATGCAGCGTGTGCGGGTTCGGAAAGCAGCATTCTGCAATGTCCTATGTCCTATGTCTGTCCCAGACGATGTGTTCTGCGCTCCCGGTGGTTCTGTCTTGCAGCGGTGCTGGCGAATGGTTTTTTTTTGCCAAGGTGTTTTGGCCTAGGGGGTGACAGTCTTGCGACTTTCTGGCTTTTTACACTAGGAAATCAAGTTGGCGTTGAGGGGAGGACAAGAACCGGCCTGGCATCGGAACCTTCGGAGAAAAAGGGGCCGATTGAGAGCCTTCCTGGCTGCAGTTCAGAATCCTCTCGCTGGAAAGGGAACCAAGAAAAGAGTGAGACAGGCGGTGTTTGCTTTGGCCAAACATCATTCTTACAATTTTCAAGAGTTGCCATTCCAGGTGCAGCCCGTAGCTACGATGACCTGGTACTGTCAGACTGGTCAGATCAACAATTCGGAAAAGTGCACCTACTGCAGGCAATGTCAATCTCATTGGAGTGCAGTATGGCAATCGCCCAAGAAGAGATCGCGCTCCAAGAGCGCCAAGAACAGTCAGAGCAAGAAGGGTGTTGCGGAGACAAAGAGCGAGGGAGCGGATTGGTCCATCTTCCCGGAGAAAGCACCATGGATTCCAACCACTCCAGCGACGAGGTTGAATACTCGCTTGACAGACGGGGGAAGCAAAGGAATGGATTTGGAGGTGCCTCCACCACCGATTTTGCCTTCAGCCCCAGCAGCACTGGAACCTGTAGTTTCGACGGCAGACGAGGAAAAGCTCTCTTACAACATCTACCAGGGCTCAAGTCAATGAATGTGGATCTTACAGATGCTTTGACCAGACAGCTCGAGGACTTGCAGGCCAAAGAACAGATGGCAATGTCATCAAAGGCCCTGACACATGGCCATCTGAATCGCCTGAAGAAAGCACCGCATCAGGCCAGTTTAGCTGCCAAACGAGTTACAGATCTGGACTAGGAATGGACGGCATTCGCAACACAGACAATGCAGAAGATCAAGGATCATGCCTTGATGTACCAAGGTTGTCGAGCAGACCTCCTCGAGAACTTCAATCGTCGAGAACTTCAATCAGAAGAATCAGGAGCTCCTGGTTATCAAGGAAGAAATGGCACAAGCCTCTGCATCGCTCTTGGGAAAGACTTAGCCCGTCATGGAGCCTCCGGGTGTGCCGGATTTGGGGGAGCAACTTCAAGAATTTCAGGAGATGATTCAGGAGGGCAGCCAAGTAGATCAGGTAGATCTGACCGAGGAATTGGACGAAGAGATGGAGCAAGAATTGGACTCCAAGGACATGGTGCCAAAGACCACACCGAAAGCCTTGAGGCCTTTCCGGAGTTTTACATCTCCTCTGAAGGTTGCCGCTCATCATCTGAAAACCGAAGCAAGAATCAAAAGACGCCAAGAAGGACGACAAATGAACATTGGTTTGACACATCCGGACAGGGATGTTGAGCCGTGCTCATCTACAGAATATAAAACAGCTGGTTTGCATGTGAATGGTTTTGAACAAGTTATTCATTCTTTGCGGCAAGCTGTTGGGAGAATTTTCTCAAATGATTTCACTTGGGTTTCCTTTGTCCATGATGAAAATCCGGTACAATATCGAGAATTGTCGGCCGCTGGGAATGCGCTGAAGACGCAGAAATCCCGACACGATCCACAGCAAGACTCAGTCGATTGCGTCAAAACCAGACCTGCTCAGGAAAAGAGGCAAGGGTGGTATCCAACACTGTATCGAAATAGTACACATGAGACATCAGCTTCTGTCCCAGATTTTTCATCCTCAGAACGAGTTGATCGATGTTTCAGCCAGAATGAGGTAGTCAACGAGTTTGAGCCCCGTATTATTCAGGGTGGAGCCTTTTTGATTGCCAACAAGGAATTTGCGATCAAAGTCGAGAGGCAAACTACGACAACATGGTACAGATGGCATGAAGCGATGACCAAGTACTGTTTTGGCGGAGGAATCCTCATCAAGTGGCGCTATTGATGAGGAAAAACAGGACAGAATGGATGAATCTTATTTTCTTCGGAATGCTTTGGACAGCGGGGGTGGGGGGGGTAACTTGGGCCCCTCCTGGCTGATCCATTCAGGCGTGAAAACTGCTTCTTCAGATTACAGAATGCATGCGCTTGCAGAGACATCTAAGAAGCGTGAAAATGATGTTCAACGCCAGCACGGTGCAGATGTACATCACAAGTTTGGCATTGCAGATGATGACTTTGCGGTGAAAAGGCCGGCCAACGGGGGAGGGGGTAACTTGGATCCCTCCTGGCTGGTTGAAGGACAATCAACACAAGGCCGTTCACAGACTGTGTTGGCAAGGAAGACGAGAGCCGCTCCAAAGCATGTACACCGCTTTCCGAATGATGTGGATGTACATTTGTTTTTCTACGAGCAGCAGTGGCAAGCAAGGTTGCCACAGACAGCGGCGCACGATACTCTCAGAAATCTCTGGCATCTGGATGGACAAATTGCGAACTGGTTGGAAATGACTCGCACCATCAGCAATGTTTGCAGTGCCTTCCATGCAGGAAGCAACCAACCATCGGATGCCATTGAAGATCAAAGCAATAACCAACCTCGTGCTGGAAATGAACATGGCACAGTGCAAAAAAACGACAGATCGGACAGCAAGGTCACCACCTTTTGCAAGTTTCATGTAGTGCTTGGTGGTGGAACGGCATCATCAACAAGCTCAAGAGACGGTCATCAAAGTTACCGGCTTTTGTTACGACTTGGTATCTTGCAGATGGGCGTTTTGATGCCTGCGTCAGAGGGCGCAGAGTCCAAGTTGACCAAGACGATGTTTTCCAAGCTTTTAGAAGCAAGTGCAGTCATGCTTGGCACTAGCTTTGGGACGACAGTGTGGATGATTCCAAGCATTGTGGCTCACATCATCATTGTTCAAAACAAGCAACCGACAGGCAATTTTGCACTTTTGCACTGCCATGCATTTCCACCTTTGATGAAATTGCGTGCTGTACTTTTCTCACAAGGTGCCACTGTGAGGGAACTCTTTCGAGCAGCGCAATACGCAAAAGCATGCTCTCGGAGAGATTTCACATGTTTCATATCTTTTAGACAAGACGTCTTCAAGACGACACGAGACTTCTTGTTGATGACCACATTCTTGATGTGCAAGAGGCTGCTTACCTGGAAGGTGGTGTCCGTTTCATAGGTGATGCAGATGAGGTTCCAGCAACAACGGATGAAGAGTTGACTGAAGCCTCAACCACATGCACAGACACTGAATCCGAAAATGATGATGACACTTCATCTCTTTTCTCCAACGTGCAATGGACATGGTCAGATTGGAACAGTGAAAACCTGCGTAAACATGTGACGTACAATGATGCCGATGAAGCAGACGATCTTTCCTTGATGTCAGGCCGACCCAATATGTGCCAATTTGAGGTAGTTGACCCATAACCTTGGGAACATGATGGCCTGATGAACCCGAACAGTTATATGATAGAGGTTGAGGAGGTCAACATTGCCTTTGCTGAGCTGCACGAGGCCCATGTGCAGGAGTACATAGATGCAGTGCTGACTGACGCCCTCAATGAGGAAGACAGATGGGTGGCTATCACCTTTGGTTTGGGTTTGACTGATTTGGGAAGAAGGCAGACTGACTTTGATCCGTTTGACATGCCAGGGTTTTTGGGAAGGGTGCATGAGCTGGTGAACGATCCTTGGTTCTGCTTGTTGTGGTTGAAACTCCAGAAGACTTGGATGAGACTGTTAGATATGTGCTGGTACAGGAACGAGGAGTTCCGGGAACAACAGTTCGCAGTCAACCATACGGTGCACTTCTCACAACTGGCATAACCGCCACGGAAGTCTTTGCACAGCTCAATCTACATTGGCACTGCTACCCTTTCACAATGCGGCCTTGTGCTGTTCGCATGGGTTTGGTGTCAATGATTGAAAATGCCAAACACGACTTCGAAAGTGGGGCTAGTTGCAATACCTGGATTGGGGATATCCCCCGTGCAGGAAGCAGGAGAGCACATTGTGGATGTTGAATCCTTCTTATTGCAAATCCAGACCATGAAAGACTACAGGGAAGATGCAAGTCAGGTGATCTGTAGATTGCATGGCATTTCACCTACGAATCGTCCCCTGGGTTCAAGAGACCTATACATGTCAGCATTGAAGAGTTACGAGAGGGCAAATGGGTTGAACAGATGCGACAGCTCTGGCCCTTTGAAAGTGATAATGCCCATGTCACTTTTTGCGCTTCTGCTACAGGGGACACATTGGAACAGGAAGTTGGTGTTTTCCACTTCGCAATTCACTACGAATCTCAGGATGGAGTCACTGTCTTGATCCGCCGGCTATTGGTTGCAGTTGATGAAGGAGTGAATCAACAGGTTGACGAGTTATGGGCAATGGTGTTTCCAGAAGATGAGATGAACGAGAACATCACCCTTTCTTTGCCATCACCCTCATTTTGGATCAAATATGCCACCAGCCAGCATGTCAAGCCACATCTCAAAGTCAATGGGATACGAATTGAAGATCTTGGACGAGAATGGCAAAACGGAGATGTGGTAACAGTGCGAATGTTGGTTTGGGAAAATCGTCACATACTGACCATACTATTGCGTGATGGTCGTGCTGAGGACGTGTGCAAGATCCTGAACATACGTCCTTCTTGCAAACTCTCTCTAAGAGAAAACGCTGCTCAACCCAAATGTCCATTTTGCGAGGCTGCAAGAGGGGTAACACGGATCCTTTTGAGCTTCAGGACAACAGTGATGAAAAATGGAAGCCCACTTTGCGGGAAGGTCAAGAGGGTACGTGGATCTCTTGCCAGCCCAGGGCACAGTGCAGAACAGTTATTTTGCTGAGATCTGTGTAGCTCTGAAAAAATGTCCGACCACACAACCCACACAGGAGGTTGAGACTGGAGCGCAAGCAGCTGAGCGATCCAAAGATCTTAGTGTTTCAACACCTTCTGATTTGAACGTTGAATCAGCAGAGCAACAAAGGGATAGTCAGACAGGCGATGCTGCTCAGGACCGGATGGTCAAGAGTCTACAAGAGGCCATTGGAGGCTTGCTCATTGATGACTGGCAAGGACTCAACAAAGATTTCGCAGCAGTGCCTGATATGCATCCCTATGCACAGATTGCTTGTGGTGTTACTCCCTCAGGAGCGCATGGCAATGTGTTTTAGACGGATCTCAACGTCAAGGGAAAGCGGCTTGGTGGCGCCCCCAACTTCTGCAAGGGCTCATGAAAGTTGCACAGCCGATGCTGTGTGTTTACCCTGCGTTCCTGGACAACAATTACGCCTTTTGACGATCCCACCAATGAAGAGCTCAGTTGCTGGACGGAGCTGGGCATGCTTCCGCCAGGTCAAGGTGGACGTCAGGTGACAAAACAAAAACAGTCAGATATGAACATCTACCATGTTGGTCATGATGCAGTCAGTTTGGAAGAAAAGCTCCTTGAAAGGGTGCGAAAATGGACACCAAACCATGACTACGTCCCACCACCTTTGGCAGATGATCGTCGTTTCTTTCTCATACTGTTCTCTGGACACCGAAGGTATGGCGATCTGGCCTCATCCATCTGCGCAGCAGTGTGACGATTAATTAGGACACTCAGTAGCCACATTTGTGAAGTGAATGGTGTCATATGCATCCATTTTTTCACCTCCAGATTCTGCTCATATGAAGCTTTTGGAGTCTATGCAGGCGACAATCAATTGTCTCAGACCGGGTGGAATGTAAGAAAAGATTGGATTATATTAGATTTGACTAGATTCGATTGGATCCAGATTGGATTAAAGTACATTAAAATTAGATTCACAATTCCATAAGATCAGACAAGAGTAGACATAGCAGAGGATACAGTTTCCCTCCCTTTCCATCCCTTTCCGCCCTTGAGGCGCTTGAGACAGTTGCAGGCCGGACCCGTGGCGTTGCCCCCAGCCACAGCCGACCCCATGGCGCCACAGAGCGTGCAGCTGTCGGCCACACCGCCGCCGGCGGGAGCCACGCCGGTGCCAAAAGCGACGGATCCGGATGCGGCCTGGGGAACTCAGCGGAACTGTGGGTGGAATCGTAGGAAATTCCTGGAGATCTGGGGGATCAAAATCGATGATTTTGGATGGTTTGGTGGCATGAAGCCTCCATTTCACAGCTATTTTGCACGTCTTATGAAACACAAAGCTATGATACCCTTCCGAGAATCAGAAGACATGGATTATCATGGATTTCATGGAACATGATTTTCCGGATTTGAAACTCCAGGAGTTCCCACAGTTGTAGCTCCAAAGGCTCCACCTTTCAACAACTGAGGTGCCCCAACCCGGAGCCATGGGCAGCGAAGAATGCAAGCGTCAGGCGCAGATGGGTCAAGGCGTTGGGAAAAATGGACATGGGAAAGGCGGGGTCACTTGTATAATTAGAGAAAATGAATGAACATGATGAATTCATTTAAGATGATGATGATGATTGTTATTGTTATTATTATCATTATACATTACTATTGATGGCTATTGATTGGGTTTTGGGTCAAGATTTCAAGACTCGGCACAGATTGACTGGTCATATTCTAATGATACCATCCAGTTTTTTCCCGGAGATGCACCCAATTTTGAGCCTTTACGAACATTTTGATGTTGGGTGAACATCCTAAAGTGAACAGAATCGAATGATGATCTTGGTGTTTGAATGAATAAACATTCCTTTTTGTTTGATGTTTCAGCTTGACACTATACATATGATATATTATGATATCATATGAAGGAGTGGGGATTTTGATGGTTCATTCCCGTTGCCCGATTTTACCCACTTGAACATCAACATGAAACCCTCACTTAAAAACTATTTGAAAAATGATTTATTTATATTTTTTTCCTATTGGAAATTGTAGTAATGTTGGCTTTCATGTTCAGTTCTCTGATGAAATCAGCGCAGGATTTGCGCTTCAACTTCGGGCAGGGTGCAGAAGCACGCGTCGAGGCCGTGTTGAAATTGGCTACTTTGAAGACTTCGTTCCCAAAAAATGAGGAACGGAAACAGATTATATTATGTAGATTATACTTACAGAACTATTATGACTTGTTTTTATCATCTATCAATCTTTATTTCCATAATATCAGTATGAGTTTTGTCATCTTTTCATGAGATAGTTTTTATGTATATTTCTGGTGGGATACGGACATGCGCTTGTTTTCCGCGCAGGTCCTGAGCATGGGTGTCCCAGAGGCACTCCAGCAGGCAGCCGTGGGATGACTGAGCGTCGTTTCCCCCACTGGAATGGCTAATAGTGACAGTGGTATACAATGCGGTTAATATTTCGTGAGAATGCTTGGTATATAATGGCTAATACTGGCTAGCAATGGTTAGCAATGGTTAATACTGATTCATCATGGTCAGTAGTGGTCAATAATGGTTCATAATGGTTCATAATTGGTATACCTTCTGGTAATCATAACATGGCTTGCTGGAAAATGCACCATTTAGTTGGAAGATTTCTGATGCAGCCACTTTTGAGCTCGAGGATTTTCAATGTTTGATGATCGGAGGGTACCATCTGGTATTTTAAAATAGCTGCGGAAACCATCGCCCATTTAGTTCGTTGATTTCCCAAACTGATGATTTCCATTGATTTCCCATAGCTATGTTCAATTACCCCATAGCTGGCCCCGTGATTTCACAGCGATTTTCAGGCAAATGAAGATGATTTAGTCAGATAAATGATAAATATATATATATATATAATTATATATGTATAGGTTTGTGTGAAAATGGGATAGCGCTAAATCCAGCGGTCTATGGTCATTTCCCCTATCAATCAAGTAGCCTCAATCCGCAAACAAAGAACGCCAACAGCAATTGTTTTTGATGTGGAACTAACCTAATGTTTAATGCGTGTCTGCTGCATGGTAGATGTTCTCACCCTCAATTCCAATGGATCACCGTCATGTTCCCCACTATCATCAAGGCCACTTGGGATTCCATACATAATATTGGTTAGTCAATACCCCCTTCAACAACCCAATTGCATTCTCATTTCCATGGATATGTATATATATATATATATGTATTTATACATACATGTATATTTACATAATATATGTACACTTGCGGCAAATCATCATATCCCCATTGTATCTCCATTGTCTCTCCACGAAATCCTCATGAAAAATCCATGCAAAACGCTACGAATACGTCCAGATGAGGATCAGCACCCGCAGGACATGCCCATGTACGACGAGCCGGACTCCGGTGCACCCGTCTTTGCCAGTCCCTGGCGCAGAACCGGCCTGGGTTAGCCGAAGCCGGGGGAACTGGGAATGAACGGATACACGATATGAATATGGAAGATTTGTATAAATGGAGATAACTATTGGAATTAGATATAGTAGAATAGTATTACATATATATATATATATATACATACAATAGTATATGATGATTGTTGGTGCATTAACTGCATATAACCATATGTCTAACATCATTTATCCAAAGTCCTAACCCCTGGGGCCTGGGGTATCCGTTTTTAGTCATGGTGATACCGGTAAACAAACATGGTTGGCAATGTTAATCCCTCACGTAGATGAGCAATACCAGCCCCCCAATATGAAACACCCCCTAAATGGTGCCAAAGGTGTGGTTTCATTCCCTACTAAACTATGTTTCCCCCCAAGCAAATCTGATATTGAATGTAATAGAGGGAATTTCATGTTTATATTTATATCATTTTCCCGGGGAAACCATCGATTTTTCCACATCTTTTTGTATGTTTACCCCATGGTATCACTTCATGTTGCCCACTACATGTTGAAATGCTCAATATATTTTTTCCTCCCAGCATTTCCACCTCACCTGCCAGAAGCGATGGGGGGCAATCAGCCGGCCATGGAGGCGAAGGTGCCTCACTACAGTTGGACTGGTCATGTCGAAAAGTAAACATTAAATTGTTGGGTGCTTAATGTTGACTGATAGCCACAGGGCCATATTCCTGACCGGCAGTATGCAAGAATTATGTCTATAGGATACAGGGTTGTCACAAGTTGCCGAAAGATTCCGGGAAATCCAGCATGGAGTCGGTTGGTGTTCCTTCTATTGCGGACCACCAATCAAATTCCAAGATTCCAAGTGTCACCGCTCGCTTTCGTGGATTGGGGAATTGGTTGCAGAGACCCTCTGGCGCTACGACGCTTTGAGATCTTTTTTATTCCTATTCTCCAGTTGTTCTATTTGATACTTGACCCCTGGCCCAATCCCCAAAACCCACACAAAAATCTGTTCTGCTCATGATTATGGTGATTGTGGCTAACAGGTATAGATGAGATTATAGGGTACTGCTTCCGATTAATGGAACAATCATCATAATCATCATAATATTGTAAAGATAATTTATGATGTTCATGATTATGATGATTATTCCATGATTACTGTGCCATCATTATTTTATTATAGCTAGTACTTCTTCCAATCATGATGATGATTATGATGATTCTGCCATACTGATGCTACCATTGACATAGAAGATTATGAGGATTATTCCTTGATTATTCCATGATTATTCCTTGATTATTCCATGATAAATAGGCCATAGTTATCTGATTAAATAGTGTACTTCTTCCGATTATGATGATTATGCCATACTAATGCAATCATATAGATGATTCTGATGATTATGAGGAGAATTCCATAATTATTCCATAATTATTCCATAATTATTCCATGATAGCATTCCAGTATAGCCGTAACGGTTAGCCGTATCCTCCTCGCTAGGACTTCCTGCCGGACGGCGCCTGTGAGATGGGCATGTGCGACACCATGTTGCCCGGATGCCGGGAGGCTGATGATTTCCGCTGATTTCATGGTGGTTTTATAGGAATTGAATGGGATTTTTCATGGGAGATCAGGTTTTAGATCCCCTGGCGTCAACTCAATTGGCAGTGGAAGCCATGAACCATTTGGTTCGATGATTTACTGTATTAAAGAAGCAGTTTCTCCATTCAGAAGCCAAATGACCATTGGTGTCATGGAGACTCGCATGAGTTTCGATGCTAAGGAACGACATATGAGAAGGCATTTTTGGCTCCTGACTCCTTTGGCACATAGGTTTTAGCCCAGAATAGATATGTCACGAAAGGTTGGAACTGGATGGTCTGACAGAGCTGTATGGCCATTTTTTCAGCAAAGACATGGTAAGTTTGTTTGATCTCCAGTGTCTTATTAGTCCTTCTTGTTCGCTTTAACCATCATGCACCACTGAATGTTGGATATCTATCATCAGCTAAATGATGAATATCGCGGATCCCGACCATGTTTTTGCAGATTTTTGCAGCAGATTTCCATATGGGGGGTTGAACTGCCCTTCAACTCAAAAAATGCCAGGCACAGTTCAAGAGTCTGTACTTCCCAAGACTTGTCTTCAACTTCAGCAGGTCTGCTGGGTGCAAATGGGTGCTCCAAGCTGCTATACAATGCTACATAACTTGCTTGAGACTCACCCCGTTCCTTTGATAACATGATTGGGTCGGCAAAAGATTGGAGGGTGTAAATCCATGTAAATCCATCTAAATCCATGTAAATCCATGTAAATCCATGTAAATCCACCCAAAACGACCCTCCCGCAAAAAAGAGTCCGGAATTTTGATCTAAGATCAACTGGATCAAGGTGGGAGATGTTCCAAACAACAAGCGTCACCGGCTTTTTTTGCAGCTCGGGCCTTCCCGGCATTCCCTGCCTAGGCCTATGTACTATGACAACAGCACCAACAACAGCCAGTCGGTGGCCCAGTTTGGCGCTAAACACGCTTCAAACATGAGTCTCAAATAGAGCCGCAAATGGCAATCATTCCAATCGTCATCATTTCTAGTGTCATTATGATTCAATTTACGTATCATTCGGTATTCAAACGTAGAGAATTCAAGAATGACCAGTATTCTTTTCTCGCCAAAGCTCAATGTCATAGAGGTGTTGCCATTTGTTTCCTTTCAACAGATACCCTGGGGTAAACATACAAAGAGAAAGCCACCGTTTACCGTTCAGATTGAACTGTCCACATCTATGTAAAGTTTACTCTCCTGCATATATGTATAAGTATATATCAGTTATATATATATATACATATACCCTCCAAACATAATCCATTCAATAGTGATTCAATGTCCCATTGTCATTTAGCTATGTATAAACCTCCAAATTTAGCACAATAACATCTCGTTGTTGGTTCCCATCATGGTTAAAGCTCCAAACAACCTGATGGCGAGGACCACGAAGCTGATCAAGGAAGCCATGGCCTGGGCGTTCTCGGCGATGCCCGAGGCGGGTCAATTCGAACGACCTCACGTCGCGAGCCCTGGAATATATGGGTAGTAAGGGACATGATCCCCAAATGGTCTAATTTCAGGTTAGTGGATAATTGTAACTTACCCAGAATATTGTATGATACATCATGATTATACATGATGTGTATGTATATATAGCCAATAGGATTATCATGGTATTACGCATTCTATGGCCAACAAGAATGGGATGATTTTCGTGATAGTTGATGGCAGTGATATACTTATCAGGAACTTGGGATGTTTCGTTTACCCCAGATCTGATTACAAACATCAGCCCCCATATCTGGATATAAACATTAGCGAACTGTCCCACTGCAGTGTGGAAAACCCAAACACACCATTTTTGAGGGGTCTTGGAGTGTCTACAACACCCCCAAACTGGTAAGATTGGGATACATAGTGCACAGTGTTTACTCTTGGTCCATTGGATTTACACATGGCAAATGTATATGCCCCACCCAGGGACCCCAAAATGAACGGATCCAAGACCAAATCAGGCTTTTGTTTGGCACATTCAATGAATATTGGACGGCGACGGATGGATTCTGAAACATCATCAACCAATTCCATCCCCATGTTTTTGGATAAATCATGTCGAATTCCCATCATATCCCCATGTTTGAGCACAGTCCGTTGCTTGAAGTTCTGGAAGCCATCGCAGCTGGGAAGGCTATCCAGGTGGCCCTGCAGGAGTTGGAACAGCGAGAGAAGGAGTTGAAACAGCAGGCATCCGAGGGGAATTCCTGGGAGTTTGGGACAACTTGGGATTTTGGGAGGATTTTATGAGGTCCAGGTTGGAGTAATGTGGAGAGAACATTGGCATTTGGGGGAAATTTAAGCATTGAGATTTTAGGGTAAGTTTCCTTTGATTTTTGAAATTGAAACCAGAGATTTCGGAGATCCTCAGGATGTAACATGATTAGAAAAGCAAAGCGGACACACTTGAGGAAGTGATGGATGGGCGGAGTCATACAGGACTGGTATAGAAGTGGGGTTTGCAACCCAGATTGGGGCTCCAGGATCAAAAAGAGCCACTCAAAATATATAGTTGGTGGATGATGGTGAGCGAGCATAGTATAATCTATTATAAGCATTTATAAGCTATATACATATGGGGGTTTCCATAAATGGGGGTACCCTAAAATGGATGGTTTATAATGCAACATTCCCATTAAAGTGGATGATTTGGGGTTCCCCCAATTAAGGAAACCTCCATATTATTATCTATGATCTTCCTGTGTTGTTTGATGGTCACCCACGAGATTCCTTGCTTATCTCATGGGTGCAGTCTAGGTAGACATGAAACCATCCAATCAGCCGAGTGACGCTGTCCAGACCGCTGTGCCCAACTATGGCTTTGGCAACTATGGGCAGCCCAATCAGCAGAATCAGTATGGCTTCAATCCTGGTCAGACGCTGAGCAATGAACAAAAACATGCTGCAAAATGTTGATGCAGCTTTCACTCAGATGTCTCAGCAAGCATCAAGAGGAAGAATCTGCTCTCTTGGAACATTTGATCCTGCCAGGAAACACATTCATTCAGATTCGCCAAAATTGTCCATGCAGTTCTTCCCAGCAACTTTGATGCCGTGTTGAGGCCAGCAAAACAACTGGTTCAACCAGCCGCAGGCGGGTGGCACCACACAGCAGGCGCCGGGGTTCCGGTGCTGGAGTTCAAGGGGATGAGAAATCTGATGTGGGAAAACCAATGCCACAATCTGTGGTCATGCATGCTATTTACATCTATTTACAGAGGTTTGTTACTATCTATTATAAATATATACATATTTAGATTTATTTATAGAGATTATTCTAATATCATGATGATATACCTTGTCAACCATGATGATTTGTAGATGTATATTATTATGGATACAGTACAGTACAACCCGCATATTAGATGTAATGGCTTTTTTGCCGCAGTTTGTGCAGCAACTTTTTTGGCCGGGCGCTTCCGGGAGCCATTTTCGGGCGCATTTGCCGCTGCATGTTGATCTGGGGTTTGAAGGGAGGGAAAAAAAGACGGGAGAAAGAGAAAAGGAATAGCCGAACCAGAGAATGAGGCAAAGAACTGAATACATGAACTCCAGAGAGCAAGAGAGACATTTAAAGCTTCTGTAGACTGTGCTACAAGGAAAGGCAGAAAAAGATATGTTGAGTAATGATGTTGCACGCTCTTGCAGCTTGCACGAACATTCAAGCCCCACTGAACTGTGCTTCTGAACACAATGGAGTTCGATGCTGAATCCCTTCGGTTGGTATTCACCTTGGTGGTGGGGCTCTTCTTTCCAGCAACCTTGTGCATTGCTGCTAAACAGCATTTACCTCCGTTATCCTCCGTTTATGTATTGGTTGTTGAATGGGAGGATCCTTCTATTGATCATTCAACCAGTGGGAAAATAATATAAGTTTTCGACTGGTTTCGTGTTCATCTCTTCAATGATCCCGGCTGACTTTGATATTTGTGTTTGTCTCACCATCGGATACCCCAGAAGCTCATGGTTTATCATTGGTTCCCAGTAAATAAAACAATTGTGCGGTGATCCACGAGTTTTGGACAGACCCAGATCGCCCAAATCATCGTGTTTACTGTTATGTCAGTGATAGTAGCAGCTCATGCTTTTTGTCATTAGATGCCTTTGGTTTTTTGCTCGTAGAATTTCCCACTTCGGGAGACTTGACCACAGCTGGCCGCTGCCAGATGCCTCAAGCCTTCGGTAAGTGGTGGAACACACAGAGAAGGTGAGATGGCATGGTGACATGAGCAGCTGTTCAGTGGCTGCCTTCGACACCCCTGTTCGTTGATGATTTTAAGGGGTTTGATAGGGGTTCACCATCAAAATTTTGGTTTGAACTGGGTATGATTGATAAATGATGGTTGGTTGTGGTTGGTTGATGATTATTTGGGATGATGAACCTAAAAAAAAGCATTTGAAATAAAGGGAATTTCCGGAACAAAACCTGTGGATATGGAACAAATTTGGAAACATGGTTCTTAGACAATTTATCACTTTGGTTGATATTTGGCCTTCTACTGTGGCATCATTGGTTTGTATTCGTGGTTTGCCGGCCGGGATATTGATAATGGGTGATTCTTGGGTTATGCACCACCAAAATGAATCATGAGATGATAGCCGTTGGCTGAGCTGCAACATGGGTATGTCTTGAATTTGGGATCCCACTCATCTGTTTGATGGTCACCCTGTTGGGGCTCACAATGGCGTAAAGACCCATCCCGGTCCATCCCCGTAGATTTTCTGTGACATGCCAGCTGTTCCCCTCCAACATTTGGGGTATTCAATAGCTTGGCCCGCCCCAATTATTTCTGGGTAAGACTGAGCAACACAGTTTTCCTTCGATGTGGGTCAACATTTAGGCTGCCCCAAAATCACGAAGGCTAGCATGTGCTACCTGAAGTTAAGTTGCAGGACCATTGGATTCCCTGAAATTTTCAGACTTAGACACCTCCCCTCCCCCCCCTTTGGAAGGCCCGGGTTCCATCCCCCTCCGGTCCGTGGTTTGGTGGCCGGTACAGGTTTCGATGTCTTTATTGACTTGTAGCAGCTTAGCATGTGGCATAAACCTCAAAAACGCATCAATCTCCAATCTTGGAGTGTTTAATCATGTGTAATAGTCATTTCTGGTGAAATTGGGTGTTTATTTTCTTCACTGTTTTCATTTGTCATTTTCCTTGCGAGCAATGTAATCATCGCCGTCGTCGTCGTTGTCGTCGTCGTTGTTGTCGTCGTAATCATCATCATCATCATCATCATCATCATCATCATCATCAGTATTGCTGTCATCATCATTCGTGCCCACTATCATCGTCATCAGTTTACTCTTGCAGCTGAACAGTCTCCAGTACAACATTAATAGCGTCCTGCTAGCTTTCCCACCTTCCCCCTGGGCTCAAGTTTTGAATCCAAATTGCGTAGTACTCAGATAATGAGATAAACTCAACAATAAACATCTAACGTCGGAGGATTCATTTCACCTACTGTATTTGTGGTGAAATTGAGGATAGTTTATTTGTTATTGAGTTTACCTGATTTTTCATTAGTTTTATCCAATACAGTCCATTAATCAAGTTACATCTTATCTATGCATACTATATACACATACACATGTACATAGTTGTATATATATATAGAGATAGATAGTAATGCACAAAAAGGTGACATCCCAATTGAAAACAGTGATGAATAAAACCGTTTCTATCTCTTTGGTGGTGCTATGTATCATATAATATAATTACATATATTATATCCCTACTATAATCACCCGTGAATTTCTGTTGTCTGGGTCCACACATTCCAAAGGGGTGTGACCCCTTGGGATGTTACCTTGGAGCCAGGTTGACTGCCCAGCGGATGGGTGTGGATTCTGCAAGGGACCCAAGGGGTATCTCCCATGATTTTTGTCATTGCTGGTCGATGATAGATTGTTGATGAGCTTATGGTTTGCTTCCTGCTGATGTCCAGTTTGCTTTCTCTTTTCGGTTCCCCGCCGGGGATTCTTTGTCTCCATCGATTCTTTTTGTAGGATTTGATGCTGAGACATTCGCCCAGGAGGGACGTCCTGTAGAGATGCCATCAAAACTGATGTCACATCAGGTGCCTGGAATGCGTGCAGTTGTGGTGAGAGTTGGACGTTCTTGTCGGAAGATCCAGACGCACCCCACTTTCAATAAGTGAACTGGAGGTCTTGAAGGCTGAGAGCGTCATAGGTGGTGCGTACATACTCCTTTTATCAAGGGATGATTGGGATTTAAGGATCTTCTCACTGTGAGATTGAGATGTGGAAAGCCCCAATCCCTGCAGGCGGAAATTCGCTTCCAGCATGGATTGCCTTACAGAATCACGCACGATGTTGTGAGGAAGATGATCAAGCAAGGCAGGGCAGATGCTTCAAGATTTGCTTCCGAGTTGTTGGAGTCTCCATTCTATCTACAATCAATATTGCTTATATCCCCACTGTATCCCATTATGTTCTCACTATGGTTGATGTTGATGGTTATATCCGCATTAGTATACCCTTTAATCATTAATATCATCATAAATGATACCACCATGAATATCTCCTTGAATAGTCTCATCAATGTCCCCATTCATGTTCTCATTCAATCCCTAGAAAATCCAGGTATGATCCCGGTAGATGATGGCAAGAGCAAGGAACTCGGCGATCTGAACATCATAGGGTGTGGCTCCTCAGTGAGCGCCACCTATCCAGGTGGATCCCAGAAGTCATGTCAGGCCCTACATGAAAAAGGTGATCTTGATTTCCCAGGAATGGGTGAAAAAGGGAAACCGATGGACACCTTTTTTTTTTTTTGAAATTTTCCAATGTTTGGCTGGATGGTTTCCGAAGGTCACATCCCCCCATTTTTTATTCCCATTTGTATGGTGGTCAAAATATGTCAATTGAATCCCCACTGTCGAGGTTCTACCTTGACGATCTTGAAGACAATCTTGGAGACGACCAGATCTCAACCTCCAACTCCTCTCCGCCGGCAGGAGAGGATGATTTAGAGAAAACCTCAAAGGACCACTCCCCAGAAGTATGATACAGGTTGATATTGGGGAAATTATCGAATTTCCTCCAATTTCATGGCCATTGGCCACCAGATTTTGATTTTTATAGAGAATCTTGGGCATGTGATGGCCTTGCGGTGAAGTTGATTCCAGCTATTCCGCCGGCAGGATGGGCCATCGCAGCTGTGGCGGCGCGCGGCTCAGAAATTGGACGACCAACTATGGTTTTGGAGATACCTTGTTTCTGTCAGTGGCTGATGGTTTTTGGATGTTTTTGGTACTAATTTTAAAGGAATCCCCCCAAAAAGATAGACAAGTAAAATCCTCCCTCCCAAACTAGTGTTTGGGAGGTTGCTGTACATAAATCATCCAGTTGTGGGGGTCTTTTTCCGGGGTCAGCTGGGGATGCGGCTGAAATTGAAACAACATCGGCCCTTCCACATCTTGCTGCTGAGTCCATAATGAGTTATGTCAGGAAAACGAGCAGTTAGCCAATGGCTTGAACATCGGCTACCACAAATCATCCCAAATCCAACTGTCGTTTTCACTTTTCCCATTGTTTAATCATTGTTTAATCATTTAATCATTGTTTAATCTTTGTTCATAGTACCCCCCAAATGGATAGAAAAGTAAAATCGTACTAGAATAGTGATCACCTACGTTTCGATATTTTCTGGGGGAACTATCTACCTCTCTATGTATATAGATATATACATATCTATCATTACATATCTATTTATACCCAGTGTTGAACAACAAGGTCACAACACCTGATGTTTAATGGCCATTTGGGGGTTATATCCCTCAGCCATTCACAGCATCACCCGATGTCACCCCAGGCGAGCGCCGCAGTGGCGGCTCTACTTTCTGCGCTTGCGGCACCTTGGCCCAATGTTGGAAAATGGAATCGCAGAGGTGCATCATTTTTCAATGTTGGGGTTAACAAGCTATCTCTCTATAGAAAAAAACAAGACATACAACATAGAATCATTTGGAAAAAAAACGCAACATATTTTCAACATCATCCCTTTAACCGATCTTCTTGTGGGTAACAAACCATATATATATATACACGTAATATACACGTGTATGTATAGAAAATAGAGAGATACAAATTACAGACGTATGCACCTCAGGTATAGCAGGCTTTTGGAACGAGTGGTCTGATCAACCAGCTTTGTTGTTGAAGCGTGGAACCCACTCCCTCAACTTGACAGATTCTGGCACCTGAGATGACCCACAAGCATATGCGTTCTATGGATTTGCCAAACAATGGGGCTATACATGACTTTGAATGGGAAAGATCATGATCATCCATTGAAATTGGGGTAACCCATTTTACCAGTTTTGAAACACATAATGTGACCCAATGTGATATAAACCATCCCCAATATCTCCATGGGATTCAAATCATCTCCAAGTGGTACTCGTTGAATTATGGCATTGGGTTTACCACCTGAACCAATAGCAATTCGTGGGATATACAGGTGGTTGTGCTGCGCTCCAGATGGCACACTGCCACTGGTTGGCTCCTTAGTCCGAGTCGCGGCAAAAAGTGACACAGCTTGACCAAACTGGAAGATGAAAGGAACAAAACTAGTATTTGGAGTTGGGAAAAACATCACTCACTTCAAAATTTGAAGTTGTAGATGTTTCACTCCACATTTTCTGAGCTTTTCTGACGGTTTTTATCATTTTTTCTCCACATTTCGATCACGCGAGGCTACGAGGTGCCGCTGCAAGCAAAGGAACCAGAGCAGTGCGAAGTAGGCCAGGGAGGGCTGGTGTGCTGAGAGGATCCCTGATGAAGAGCCCGGCTCAATTCTGTATCCATGTTTCAACAACAAGATTTGTTGTCCACTTGAAACATGACACACATATCCAATATGTTGGGTACATATATATATATATATATGTATATATATACACACACACTTGTACATATATACATATATAAATATACATGTATAAATGATCTATATACATGATATATTCCTAAATATTGCCAATAGTTAGTTTGTCCATTTGCTAACTTCACGGATCAAACTGCAGCGTTGTTCAACCACGGGCTGCCTCCAAGGCCTGGAGTGAGCGCTGGCAAGACTTGTGGGACACCAAGCTCTCAGGTGATCCCCTTCTCGCCAGAAATTTCGACAGTGTCAGGGTGAAATTTGGATTGATTTGATCTACCCTAAACATGCAAAACGATGTGGAAAACCCGTGGGGAAACCCCAGGAACATAGTCTACAAATGGTTGTTTTTCCATATCTATGTTGGTTTACCCAAGGGTATGATTTTGGATGATTTGGGTTTCAATACTAACATGGTTTTATTTGGATGGTCTGGGGGAGTTTCCCATTTTAGGAAACATCCAAGTGGATTGTTCTGATTTGATTTTTGATTTCTGTCTTGGTGTGTACTGTCATTTTCAGCACTGCGGATGTTTAATGATGTTTACATAATATGTTTACTGAGGCCTTGCGCGTACAATTCAGTGCAGTCTGTGGAGGTCTTAGATTCTTTGAGGTCTAGATGTTTCAGAATGAATGCATTGCATGTGCCTTGATTCTCATAGATTGCAGATGTAGTTGTCATGATGCTGCTTCTGAATTCATCAAACAGCTTGTGACCGCCCGACGCCAAGTGGGTTTGTCTGGAAATTGGGTACCCCCTATTTTTGATGCTGAATCGCAACATTCCCTGCTAACATGGCAATCTTGGAGGTAAATCATGGTAAATCCCCGATTTCCATCCATTTTCAGACACACCAAAGTCTCCAAGGTTTCACTTCGTCCTCTTCATTCTCTTTTTGTGCTCTCTTTTTGTGCTTGGTGGGTTCGGCTGCAGTCATCGCTTACTGCGGTACTGTCGCCGTGACACAACAACCTGCCATTTATGGAGGACGCTGTGGATCCACAGCTCCGAATTGGTTTTGGACGCGATCCAATGCAAACTGGTTAGCCTGGTTGGTGAAAAACCCGATTTTCCATATACGATATGATATAGAATGATATATATATATATAGATATAATACATACATGATTGCATTATATATAATATTGATACGTACACATTGGGATGGATTGTTCACCACCAACCAGCCATCCGCGAAGAGATTGCTGAGCGTGTGGCCGCTGCGGCGAGCCGCTGCAGCTTCAAAAAACAGCATCTCTGAAGCCCAGGGTCCGGAAATCCGACTGGAAAGAAACATGAAACATCGATGTCCAGATGATGGAAAACCATGGAAAAACCCGAGCGGAACAACTCCGTGACCTGCCGCCCGCCGAAGCGCTAGGCCGGCTTCAGTACAGTGCGACGGCCGATGGTTCGATATGTACCATTTAACGACATCCAGCGCGACACCAAAAAGGGATGCCCTGTCCTGATACGGTTTTGACATGTTTGGACATGTTTTTACTTACTGATTTGACTCGGAAGCCAAGAAGAACTTAGATGGTAAAGAGTTGCCCATTGATCCATCATTGACCCATCATGTCCAAAACCACCGACCCATATTTCCCCCCTTTTTTCATCCTGTTTCATCAAGCCAGATGAGAATAAAAATGGGTTTCAGGTCCAGGTGGCCATTGGATCCCAGCGAGGTTCAATCTTCCATCGAAAACGCATTACTTGCCTCATCGTCCTTGAGGCCGGATGCCTGGGGTCACGATAACAATGGGGTGTCCCTCCAAATCACCAATTTTTTTGAATGCGAAGATGATGATTTCACCCCGGGATTGGTAATAACATATGGGGGTTTCCTAAAATGGGGGTACCCAAAAATGGATGGTTTATAATGGAAATCCCGTTAAAATGGATGATTTGGGGGTACCCCTGTTTTAGGAGGATTGGATTCCTTTCATCATCTTTCATCAATGATCAGATATTTTTCAGCCAAAGCCCCACGTTCCCGAACACGCAGACAATGATCGTTGACCCACATTTGTGTTCCCGCATCATTCCCGCATGATGCGGCACTTTGACGCTCAACGTTTGAGACAACCCCTGGCCAAAAGCCTATGGGCGATGGGCCTTTAGTGGCATGCTTCCAACCCCAGGATAAATCACAAACATTGGCATCTATGGGCATTCTATACTACATCGCCAAAAGACAGAAAAGTAATGATATGATGGTTTATCAAAGGAAGTTTTAGAAGTTTGAATATGGACAGATGGAAAAGCAGAGGTGGGAAGAGGCAAAGAAGAGAAAGGCAGAAGAAAGAAGATCAGAGAAGAGAAAGTCAGAAGAGAGAAGATGCAGGTGCGCATAAAGGTAGGAAGGTCGTGAAACACTGTGTTTTTCCAATGTTTTGTGGCTCCGGAAGGTCGAAAAGGAGGCTCGCTAAAGCGGCGGGTGCGGAGCCATCTGGGCAGAAGAGAGATCAAAATTAAAAAGTGCACGCCGTTGTGGCGCGAAGCACATTTGGAAGGCAAAACGCTAAAAACACCACATGTTCGGAGCATTTTTGGAAGTTGAGAGTTGAGCAAGTGCACGGCGGTGTGGCGAAGCACATTTCGAAGTCAAAACATGTCAAAACGTTAAAAGCACTACACATTCAGACCATTTCTGGAAGTTGAGACGTCCAAAAAGCGCATGCCGTTGTGGCGCGAAATGGCGCGAAGCACACTTGGGAGTCAAAATGCTAAAAGCACCACATGTTCGCCCCACTTTGGCCGTTCAATCGTGATTTTGTGTGGCAAGCGCCATGGATTCTGCGCCAGTCAGAAGTGCTGTGGGACACTTGAAGGGTTGTGCGAAGACGCATAGACATATAGATGGATAGAAAGACACATAGACAGACAGACAGATAGAGAGATAGATACTGCAGACAGATAGATAGACATATAGACGGATAGAACGACAGATAGACAGATAGACAGACAGACAGATAGATAGATAGATAGATAATAGATAGACAGAAAGACCAATAGACAGATAGATAGATAGATAGATAGATAGATAGATAGACGATAGATACATAGATACATAGATATATAGATACATAGATAGATCGATCGATCGATAGATCGACAGATAGACATATAGACAGATAGAACGACAGATAGACAGATAGACAGACAGATAGATAGAAACACAGAAAGATAGATAGATCGATAGGTAGGTAGGTAGATAGAAAGATAGAGAGAGACGCAGAGAGAAGAAGACACAGAGAGAGAGAGAGAGTGAGAAAGATAAACTCAGAGCCTCCGCCACCCTTCGGTCCATCAGTTTGCTGTGCCATTTATGAATCACAACAACCCACCTCTCCTATAGGTTTTCTATCTTTGATACCGCCGCCATTGCCTTGTGCGGTACTACTGGTACCATCCATTTATGGTAAATTTTGCGATGATTTACTCCTCCATCTTGTGGGGGATGACCATAAGTACAACCAGGACCTTGGAGCTGACCACATCGCAGAAGTTGGCGTTCCTGAACTCAGTGAACGTTGCGCTGGTCGGGCTGGTCATTTTTGGGATTTACCCTGGGGTAAACATACAAAAACATGTGGAACACCTATGGTTTCCCGTCCGGAAAATTATATTCATGGTGGGTTTTCCACATCTATGTTAGTTTACAGGAGGGTAAGCGTCCGTCAGCGTAAATAATGTTGAACCATTCACACACACAAGTGTCACAAGTATAGGATAAACCTGGAATCCCCTGCTGAAACCAGCATTAAGTAGCTGGTCAATATGCATGGTACAATGGGTTGGATCTATACCCCTTTTTGGAGGAAAGGAAAGGCACCACGCGTCATATAATTTCTTCTGTTGGTGAAGGATGGAAGGTAACACCTAATTATGCCACCTGTCTTTTTTTTTCTGAGGGACAACCCCATTGTCGCTTCTGTACCCAGGATTCGTCGTTGATTCCCAAAGAAGTGAAATGAGGATAAGCGGGACAACATCCCTTTCCAAACAGGTTGACCAACCATGTTTCTTTCCCAGGGATGGAGCGGTAACGCAGCTGTTGGAGTTGTGTCCTTAGCGGTTGGTGCTGGAGGTCCACCCACTGGGGGTGCAAGTTCCACTGCAGCCAGTACCAATGGAAGTGGAACATTGTTTTCTTGTGTTAGACCCATGAGTTCTAGGTGGTTCATGATGGGGATAAAATAGAGATACAACCAGCACTGTCATCTTGAGTCATTTTAGTCCTAAACCATCCACTTGGATAGGACGGAATGGAGAAATGATCGCCCCGTTGTAACCTAGCAATGGAAAATCCCCCATAGGAACATCTACTCCTTGATGATTTTCCATAACCTTCAGAGATTTCCCATTGCCATGTTCCACTACCAGGTGCTACCATTGGTTGACATTACACCAATTCCATATACATCCCAAACCAACAAGACAGTTCACCATTGCTTGATATTACATCCCATGTCGAGGAGCTATGCTTGTTGGTGGATCTGAATATTCCTCTTGATCAGAGGTTATTGTTAACCAAATCTTTGGGTTCTCTGTTTACACTTGAACGTCTTAGGAGCTGCAGTACAGTGATTTCCTTTCTTGCCCATTTGGGAGATTTTCATCGGTCCATAGCTTTTGGGACACACCAGGAGACACAGCGCCCATATCCCTCATGATTCATGATCTGACAGCCAAAATTGAGATGGGCAGTGGTACCAAAACCCATACTGATGATCTGATGGTTGTTTCAGTGGGGTCAGACTCTGTAAAACTATCTAAAACTACGTAAAACGGCGTGGACAAAGCACATGCAGAGGAATTGTCACCATGATCATGGCTACCCGTTCAACGAAGCAGCACAAGGCGATTCCATACCATCCAAGATGCTCCTGTGAGAATTCCGCCGTGGTCGTGCATCAGATACAATGCAGTAAACCCAATAAGAAACCCAATGAAAGGTGGATGGGTTGACCGCCGGAGCGTGGCTTTTCGCAACTTGAGGAACTGTCCAAACTTGTCGTTCCTGGATGTCGGGCATTGTATGGCGCCCAGATGAGATTGGTTGCGGGCAGAGGGTCCTGTGTCAAGCCATTTGCTCAACAGAAATTGTGTTTTCAACACCTAATCCAATTGTGAAAGCGCTCAAATCCATTGGTTCCTTATCCAATATTCCCCCATCAAGATTGCCATAAAATGGCGAATTATAACCCGCAACTGGTCGCGACAAAAGGGATGGTTTATGTGCCTTGCGTATAATAGTTTGATACAGAATTTTACACATGGACATAGATGTTATTCAACACATATTTGAAGATATTTGTGTCAAAAAGGGAGATTTCGAACAGCGGCTTGCCCCAGGTTGCCAACTGGTGGAGCCGAGATTGGCACATCCTATCTTGGAGACGGCGGGGTTGGGGCGGTTGGAGCGATGCCACAGACTAAGATCCATGGACAAGTTTGGGTCAATTTTGGTGTGAATTAAGAATCCGGGTCTGGGGGCTACACAAGCTTTTGACTCATCCCCACCTACTTTTGGGAATGAGAATGGTAAGAGATATGATAGTACATGAGGTAGCGTGGAATGCAAAAAAGTGCAAGCGTCCTTGTGACAGTTCAATTTCGGGGTCAATGACTTTGAGGCAGTGACAATTCACAAGGAGGTATCTCAAAGGTTGAACCTTTCTACCTTGAGCTGACCTTGTAGAGAACGCATGTCATTGACGCCCTGGAGAGTTTGAGTGCCTCCCTTTCCCTCGCTCTTCCTCTCTCCCTCACTGATTGCAAGTGATTTGGAGGGCTCCCGATTTCAGCGGAAATTTGCCAATTTGTCTCTGGTTTTATTCATGCTTCACATCTCGTGATAACATGGCAGATGTTCAACATCAGTTCTTGCATTGCCGCCAGATTCTCCTCAGCTTTTGCGTCAACCTTCGCGAATCTGCTGTGGCTGGCCTCTTTGACAACTGTCCCAGATTAAGGCGCTGGCACAAAGGGGTGATGGGGTGGACAATTTCGATCACTGTTTTGGAGTGCACAGGGTCATCTTTGTTGGTGGTCTCCAATCACAATAATTGTTTTAAGCTGTATTTTCTTTTTGGACATGGCAGTTTTGGGTTCCATCTTGAGAAATTTTGGAACTCTACCACTTTTTTTGCAGGTATGTCGAAATTGCTGTATGCATGTTCGATATGACCAAGTTCCAAAGAACGTCCAGCACTCAGTCTGCCATTGATGACAGACCACAGAAGCTTCAGACTTGAGACATGCATGCGCGACACAGTCTCGTGATTGACAAGGTGCAGACCGGAATGTACAGTGGTTGTAAATTTCGATTTCTAAAAGATATGTATAAAGGCTGTATACATTCATATCATATATATAATTGTATGATATGGTATATATAATATATATTAGATAGATGGAAAGAATATATATTTTAGATGCGGATAAAGAAAAATCTCAATAAAATTATCTTAGGTGAAGGGAATGACCCTAATCCGTTCTGAGAAATTAACAAATTTGTTTTAATTTCTATTTCCTTACATATTTATGATATTTTTATCATCAATGATCGATATTGTTTTTATTTTTGAACCCAAAATTAATATTTTTAGTTTTATTTTATAAATAAAGATTATTATATTATATTATATTATATTATATTATATTATATTATATTATATTATATTATATTATATTATATTATATTATATTATAATATATTATAATATATTATATTATATTATATTATATTATATTATATTATATTATATTATATTATATTATATTATATTATATTATATTATATTATATTATATTATATTATATATAAATATATTTGAATTATATGTTATTCTTTTTTATTGTATTATGATATATAGGGTTTTGGCTGTAAGTCGTGTCGCATTATTCTAAATCGTTTTGGGTTGGTAATATACCTAATCTAATTTTGAATTACAGAATATATATTTTTTGATTTATATTTTGATGAAATATGTATTTTATTGGTATCTATATATTATTTCGTTATAATAACTATTCTTTTTTGTTATTATTTTTATGCTATAGGGTATTTGGCTGACAATACGGGCAATATTGAGAATTGATTTTATGGAATGCACTGGAGGGATATTGATTGTTTCTAGGAAAGGCAAGCTTGTATTAAATATTTGAAACATTTGCGCGAGTTGTATAGCCGTATTCGTGGGTATGTTGTATTTGTGGGCTGGTCCGAAGATTGTGGGTTGATTCGATTGGACTGGGAATTGAATAGGATCGCATGGCCTTCGCACGACCTCGCGCGGCACTTATATAGAGGTATGAGGTATATTTTAGCTGCTAAGATAAAAGGCTATGGGATTTGATGATATTTTACAATCGAGGCGGGTCGATTGGTATTTATAAATAGAAATATGGTTTTAAATTAGTCTAAATTTGGAAAAAGATATATGCGCGTGTAGTATGCGGTCGATTTTATTGATTTGGAATGTATGTTATTTAGCATATTTTTAGATAATATGTCCAATATATTTTGCTAAATTTGGGGTGGTTTAATACGCCTGGGTTAATTTAAGGGAAATATAAATATTTATATGTGGTTGGGATGATTTATGGCGATAATTATATATTGGGTAATTGGGTTTATTTGTTGTGATGAAAAAAAATTGCCGTAAAATCGGTATATTTTGCGTAGAATTTATTAGAAAATAATATATAGAAATAATGGGTAAATAATATTTTTATAAAATTGGGTAATTAAAATTATATAATATATTAATTTTGATAATAAAACTAATTATGGAATTGAGAGAGGTGGAAAATTTTTATATTTTGCGGTAGTATATATGAACATATATTCTTAAATTATTTTATTGAAAATTCCCTTATATATTTTTTATATTGAAATATCATTAATTTTGCATGGTATGTTGGTTTTTTAATATATTGGAATTTAATTGCGATATTTTGTGGTTATTTTGTAAATATAAAATATTTTAATATTTTGATATATTGATTTCTTTATTCGTTTATCTATTTATTTATTTATTTATTTATTTATCTATTTTGTTGGTTGGCTTGTTAGCTGGTTGGCTTGTTAGCTGGTTGGCTGGCTGGCTTATGGGCTTGCGGGCTTGCGGGCTTGCGGGCTTGCGGGCTTGCTGGCTGGTTGGTTTGCTGGCTGGCTTGCCGGGCTGATTTGTTTGCTTATTGGCTTACTGACTGGTTGGGATGGTTTGATTGTTTACTTACTTTCCTATTTGATTGTTTTTTTGCCTGCTTGCTTTATTTTTCGAATTATAATATTCTAGTATATATATTTGATATCCGAAATTCGTGCCTATTTTACTTGCCATAATTTAATTATATATATTAGGATATATTATGAGATTGGAATTTACTGGGACGTTGGCTATTTTCTTGAGATAATTGAAACCTAGCATATTTAGATATTTTTTGGAAGGAATATATTAAGATTTTGATAAAATAAATTTCTTATTAAATATTAGGCTTATAAATCCCTTAAAGATTTGGTATATAATTTTTTGAAGGATTTAGAATTTATTTGTATTTTATTCGTATTTCGATTGGATTTTATTCGGATTCCATTTGATAATATATATTTTTAAACTTTAAATTCTAGTTTAATTTTATTTATTAAATAATAAATAAATGAATCCAATTGGAAATATTATACCCCAATATATAGGAAATAATTCCTGAATTTCTTCTCCCGATATATTAAATTTGATATGGAAAAAAATTTAAAATTTTATATCTATTTATAAATTTATAAATAAATTGAAAATAATAAGATATAAATAATATTGGAAGATTTTGATTTTAAAATGAACGATATATTAATATAATTCTGAATTTTGATATTATAAATTTCCAAAATTTAAATTCTAGATCCAATTACAAAATTATAAAGAAAATAAATATACCCGCAGAACCAAACGTTCGCCCACCATGACATACGATATCTCATTTTTCCCACGGTTTAAACCCATATTTCATCCGCGGTTCCAACTGCCTTGCACGGATGGACGGTACACTAGTTGTGCGCCCTCGCCACGCATACGACAGAAAATTTTATTTACGGTGCATTTCACAATAATTTGCGGCAACAACCCTTCGCAGACTTCGTGGGGGTCCGCGAAACAGAAGGGCCATTTCGCGCGAGAAAACACAGGCTCCGGGCAAATGTCCGGTTCTGTGCGTAAATATATTATAATATTAACGATATTATTGGATATTAAATATCTTATAGTAATATATCAATTTTGAATTTCAGATCTACCTAGAAAATTATAAATAGAATGAAGATAATATAATATATATCATAATAAGAAATTCTAAATACCGTATAAGCGGAATCTTGATATAAATTTTAGATTTAATAATTTGAATTTCTAAGATTTAAGTTCCAAATCTAGCCTATAGAATTCTAAGCAAAATAAAAATAATTTAGATAAATTCGAATAATTAATTTTTATAATCTACCAATATATATTTTAAATTTGATAATATAAATTTCCCAAATTTAAATTCTAGATTTTCATATAAAATTACAAATAAAATGAAGATATTATAATAACGATGATATTGGAAGATTCTGATCACCAATTTTAGCGTTATATTAATATAAATTTGAAATATAATATCATAGATTTCCCAGGTTCATTTTCCAGATCTATTTAAAGAATTTTAAATAAGATAAAATTATAATGATATAATGATAGATTCTAAATATTTCATAGTAATATATCAATCAAAATTTCCAAATTAATAGCCTAGATTCCCAAGATTCTAATTCCAAATCAAATTATAAAATTATAAAAAAAATGAAGATAATATAATATAAATCATATTGATAAATTCTAAATATTCTATAAATAATATATCAATATAATTTTCAAATTTAGCAATATAAATTTCTAAGATTCAATCTCCAAATCTACCTACAAATTACATATAATTCTAATAATATATCAATATAAATCTGAAATTTGATGTTACCGATTTCCAAAATTCAAATTCCCGAATTATCTACAGAATTAGAAATAAAATGAAAAATATTATAATATAAGTAATATTGACAAATTTTATAATATTAGTGATTTCTCAATATATATTTGAATTTTGATATGACAAATTCCCAAGATTTAAATTCGAGATTTACCTGCAGAATTTCAAGAAGAATAAAGATACAATATAAATCTGTTCTGTTCTGGTCCTGTGCCCTGTGCACTCGCGTAGCAAGTACGGCGGCACATAAGCTCTCAAATGGTCTTTGCAATGAGATAATTAAAGGGGTAAAATAAAAAAGTGAGACATTTTCAAAAACAGAGCAGAGCCGGGCAGACTCGGCAAAAGAAAATGCAGGGGTGAAAATGGTGATTATACATTCAAAACAGCACCGTCGCTTCGGGCCGGCGCGTGAGAAACAAAAATGATTTCATCTTCACTTTCACTGCTACGAATAATCTCAGGAATATTTCTTATTTGCTGTCGCAATCTTCGTCGAAATCTTTTCTCGGCTGCTGCCACCAATGTTCGGAGTTGAGAAGACCGCATCAGATTCATCCATCGGTCTNTTATTTGCTGTCGCAATCTTCGTCGAAATCTTTTCTCGGCTGCTGCCACCAATGTTCGGAGTTGAGAAGACCGCATCAGATTCATCCATCGGTCTGGGATTTGTAAAGTGATCAATCTCTCATTTGAAATCTCATGGTCAATGCGCAAGGTAATATCTGAAATAATTTTCCAAAAACGACGTTGTTTTGCCTTAGATATAGAAGGAAGAATAGGAATCGGATGGAGCAAGGTGAGGGAATTCTCGGGACCAAATAAATCAGATAGGTTTATCAATATTCGGCATTTCATATCTTCACCTCGGGCGGAAGCAATCAACGCATGATATTCGTCGCCAACCACTGCCAAAAATACAAATTTCCAGCAACATTTGCAAAACCTTTCAGCACGTGGATTTCGTTCATATCTGCCAGTCTCCACTTCCAGCGTGTGGGATAACAGAAGCCATTTAAATAAAGATTTGCCCGAGGGGGGGGGTTCCAAGTAAAATTGATATTGGTCGAGGGGAATCAAAAAATGGAACCATAGAAAGCAAAAATCCATATTTACCATTGTCCAGAGATATACGCAAGTCAACACAAGCAATAGCTTTATATTTGTCAAGAACAGGTTGTTGCCATGTGCGCGCCTGGGCGGCATTCCAGGTCAAACCCGACTGAGCACCCCCCCATATCTTCCAGAACATCAATAGGGCTGAAGAATAATATCATGTCATGAAACCAACCCGTTCCACATTCTTGAAACATACATTTCCAGTGTTCCAAAGCCGTTCGCTCCAAGGCATCACCATGTTCCAGCAAACTGATGAAGAATCCAAAAGCCAATTTTGCTGCTTCGACCCAAAGTGGTAATAATCTGTTTCCTTCAATTTTAGTTTTATTTTTTTTTGCCAGGGTCTCTCTACGGTTTGTCCTAATTATGCCCATATTCATTCTTAGGCAATATATTTCCCAGATTGATGCATGGGCAACGAAAAGGGGACTAAATCAAATTGGTGGCATCATGCTACAGAAGATAGATTATAATAGGTTAGAGACGGTGCTTCCACTCACTATTATCCAATGGAAAGAATTTTAAATTTATGCCAATATAAATCTAAAATTTAATATTACATATTCAATCTTGGTCAACAGCAGTCGCTCTCGCAACATTCTCTTTTTGACTCGACGTGCAGACAGTCATGGAAGGGTTTCTTCCATTTCCGTTGGTTGACACCCACTATCAAGTGGAGGCACACAAGGCAACAGCCCACTCGCCCACCCATCTCCAGGCGTTGTGTCCTGACTTCCACCCATGCACACNTGGTTGACACCCACTATCAAGTGGAGGCACACAAGGCAACAGCCCACTCGCCCACCCATCTCCAGGCGTTGTGTCCTGACTTCCACCCATGCACACAAGTGGGGCAGGACACGCCTGGTATGAGAATCTATGGCAATCACCAAAGTTCACCGCAAGGGGACTCCCAATGGGGACGATGGCAATCGCCCAGGTTCGCCACNCGCCTGGTATGAGAATCTATGGCAATCACCAAAGTTCACCGCAAGGGGACTCCCAATGGGGACGATGGCAATCGCCCAGGTTCGCCACAAGGGGACACCGAATGGGGACTACCCGCTTTGCGCGGGAACAAGCATAACAACTTTATGTTGAAATGGGGATTAGGGAGGGCTGGGAAAAAAAAATTGAACAGTTAAATAGCTATTTTGGATCACCCTTGAGCCAAAAAACAACAAGGATGATCGTTCGACCACATGAATATGATGGACAATTCACCACACCTGCCCTGGAAGCACAAAACTGCATAACGTATTCAATCTTGGTCAACAGCAGTCGCTCTCGCAGCATTCTCTTTTTGACTCGACGTGCAGACAATCATGGAAGGGTTTCTTCCATTTGCGTTGGTTGACACCCACTATCAAGTGGAGGCACACAAGGCAACAACCCACTCGCCCACCCATCTCCAGGCATTGTGTCCTGACTTCCACCCAATGCACTCAAATTTCCCAATGCACTAAGAAAGAAAAGAGAAAACGCGGGACAACACCCGGAATGGAAACCTCCAGAGTGGAAGGAACACAGAACTGGTATGGACACGGAAACCATGTTCACGCCACCACGGGTCGGCCAAACCCTCGCGGGAGATTCCATCGGCCCAGTTACTGGCATTGGGAATCCATTCCCAGAATATGTGACAGTGCAGGTTGTACAACAGGAGGTGAACAAGCTGACTCACGAAATCCAATTCATGGCTGTCACTCCGTCCCTTGACCAGACTCATAAGGGAAGTAACATTATCAATCCACCAAACGACTTTACGTCCTCTGAAATGAGAAGGAAAAGTCAAAATACCCTGGAGGACGGCAAGCAACTCTAGCTGGGCAATCTTGGTGGGGTGGTCATCCCAAAGGGCAAAAACAGATTCGTCAATTGTAATGTAGGTACCTAACCGAAGGCCTTGTTGGTGGACAAGTAACATGCCAGCTTGACCCTGCAAAGATGAATCTTGGGAGGCATCACTAGCGACAATCAACCGTGGCGACGAAACAGGGTTGACTTGGACAACACGCTTGGGCCGCAACTCCAAGATGGCACGAATTAAGGCAAAGCTATTTGACAAGTCCACTGTGAGGTCTCTCTGGTCAGTGTATTGACGCTCCTTCAGGTGATTCAAACCGGCACGAGCTACATGTGCAAAGGCTCCTTGGTCAAGGAATGTGAGGCATCCATACAACTTACTGGCATGTCCAGGGGACAGAGCCTGCAGGGATTCAGCCTGACTCATCATAGCCTCAATCTTTTCTACAAGCCGTTCACGGACCCACAAATGGATAAATCCATCACTTCGCAAAGAACCCAACTCATGCACAAGCCCCAAAAAGTCGTTACTCGACCCCGGAGGTTGCTGTTTCTCGGTTGCAAAAGGATAACCCAAAATCTGGCACAGACGCTGGACGCAGAATTGGGAATGTATGGCACAAGAGCTCCAATCCTGGGACATCAGATCATCGAAATAGAAGGAATACAAAACCAGCAAAACACGACGCAAGACAGACTGTAACAAGAAAGGAAACCTGTTGAACGCAGTCACAGCAAGGGGCAAGCCAAACAACATGCCGAAATACCGCCGCAGATGGACACTCTCATCTTCGGGAGAAAGGGAGACCACAATACACGCCCAAGTGTGGGACGGTGCCATGGGAATCTTGCGATAGGCAGAAGGCAAATCCTCCCCTGAACTCACAATGTTATCTGGCCAAGCACAACATGGAAGTCCAAGTTCTGTCTGAAGGGCTTGGATGTGCAGACATGGCTGGATTGTACTGCAGAATCGCAAGACATTGGTGTCTTTGCTCAAAGCACTTTGGCCCCCCAGAACAGGCATCGTCAATAACCCTCTTCTTGCCACTGGCCTGGTTAATCACAAACCGGCGAATGAGGCGATATGGTCTGTTCTCTTCTTGAAGGGAAGGCCAAGTGAAGTCGTGAGAGCAAAATCCACATTCTTGGTCTTTGATACCGGCTTCGACGGCAACACCATCGTCAGGTGATGGTTTCGTAGAAAGCTGCTCAAATACAATGGTGTTGTCCTCATCTGGCAGCATCGGGCGCTGGTCCTCCAACACTTGCTTGGCCAAGGCAGGTGAGATGTGATGCCACGAAGAGCACTTGAAGTCCACGACCAAGGAACGAAGGCAAAGACGCAGCAGAAGCTTCAAAGATTGGGCCTGCTGCTGTTTGCCACGATGATATCGCCATGGTGTGATGTTAACACCCTTCTCAGTAGTATCAAGCCAGTTACCCAAGGCGCACACCTGAGTGGGGTCAAGCTCACTCAAAAATGACCAGGTGACACTGAGTTGCCGCCAACTCTTGCTGGTAATCCGGCGCAGATCGTCAGGCTCCACCTTATCAGCCAAAGCCAGGGCCACCTGGCTCTTTGCGACACGGTGAGGAATCTCCGCATGATTATGAAGCTGGAAAGCAATGGCAGCAAAATCAGAGGGCAGAGTCTCCGCCACGTTCACAAAAGCTTGGCCAAAATCATGTCCGTCAAAAACAGAATACCAGGGGCACGACCAGTAGAATCCACATCGCCTAAGGCGTTGTTTTCCACGCATACACTCCCAGATCAGATTGTAGTGAGTCATTTGCAAAAGGCGTGAACGCTGGATGTGAGCCCAACAAACACAACCCATAGCCACGTACCAGTTCCCAAAAAGACCCAGCCATTTGTCGTTGTCAGTGACAATGGCATTTGCAATCGCCTCTTCCAACCTCACCAGAAGGATAGGCTGCACAACAGGGGCCTGGTGCTGTCCGATGCCAATGGCTGATTTGGTAGCCTTCTGTAAGGCTGTAGCCAAAGTCAGATCCAACTTCAGATACAAGTTCTTGGTCAAAAACTGCAACGAAGGGATGACCCGGGATAGGGCTCGCTATCCTGAACAAACAAGGCCACGTCAGAGGCAGTGAGCCGGCCAGCATCCAGAGCTCTTGACTCGGTCCACCGTTTGAGCTCCAACCAAGTGGTAACCACCTTCTTCAGTGTCTCATGCTCATGGTGCTGGAGGACTAAGGCCATTAGCTGGGGAACCATCAACGCAGCACCCGGAGAACTCAGCTCCGTACTGTAACGGCTAGCTACACGTAGAGCCTCTTCCAAAGGCCTACGGTACTCCTCGTTGACCTGAGCCAATGGAGCAGCCGTTGGATGGACCCTCTTGCGGGGCATCGCTGCTTCCCGAACACCCGGCAACACCGGGGGGACAGCAGGGAGCGGGGCAGAAGATNGACCCTCTTGCGGGGCATCGCTGCTTCCCGAACACCCGGCAACACCGGGGGGACAGCAGGGAGCGGGGCAGAAGATGGACGCGGGGAAGGTTGGCCCAAGCACAGGGCATGAGGCATGGCCTTGGGAGACTAACGGGCGTAAAGGTCTAACAAGAGACCTTTACAGGACCCAGAAGCCTCAATCTACGCCGAGAGCCAAGCCTGTGCAACAGCCTCCCCGGCTTCTGCTCTAGCCTCATCATATGAGGAGAAAAAGTACGCTAGATCACCCGCTGATTCAATGCCNGAGAGCCAAGCCTGTGCAACAGCCTCCCCGGCTTCTGCTCTAGCCTCATCATATGAGGAGAAAAAGTACGCTAGATCACCCGCTGATTCAATGCCTTGCACCGCACACCACTCCTCCACGGAGGCCATTGAGGGACTGCGCAACTCCCAATTCATTCAATGAAAATTTGAACAGTTAGATAGCTATTTTGGATCACCCTTGAGCCAAAAGGCAACAAGGATGATCGTTCGACCACATGAATATAATGGACAGTTCATCACACCTGCCCTGGAAGCACAAAAATGCATAATAGATTTCCCAGATTCAATTTCCAAATTTCTCCAGAATTTAAATTAAAATATTATTATAATTAAGGTAATATTAATAAATATTAATTCATAATATAATATTAATATAAATTTTAAATTTAATATTATAATTTTTCATTATTATTAAGATTCTAATTTTATTATCTTCGATCACAATCAAAATTTCAAAATTCAAAATAAATAGAAAAATATATATATAATATTCCAATATAATATACCATGCGATTAAGCTAAAATCTATTCCTTTGCTAAAAAATTATATTTATCGGTATACCATATAACCATTCTTATCAATATATCCGCATATAGGTAAATTATTTAAATTCTATATTTATTTTTTTATATTTATTAAATCCTAAAAAAATAATTTTAATATCCTAAATATAATAATTCAAATTATATTATAATCAAATAAATATATAATATTATAATATATTGTATATATTTTTTATTTTTTAAATATCAATAATATATTTTAAATATATTAATTACAAAAACAGATTTAAATTTATAATTTCCAATATCATATCAAATTCATTAAGAATAAAAAGAAAATAATATCCTTATCAAATTTAGATATCTTTAGATCATTGTCCCTAAAGAATTTAATAAGATCCGAATAATATATTAATAAATTACGTATAATATTCAATATATTTATTTGCTACCCATCGCTCATTTTCTTTCCTTTTCCAATTTTTTCCTTTCCTTATCCTTTTTTTTTTTCCTGTTCATTTTTTCCCTCTTCTTTGTTATTCTTCCCCATCTTTGTGTGGGGTTGTTGTTTTTTGTTGTGTACCCGTCGCCCGTCCGCCTCCCAGTCCGCCCGCCGCTCCTCCACAACAACTTACTCACCCACAACTTACTCACACACAACTTACTCACACACAACTTACTCACACACAACTTACTCACACACAACTTACTCACACACAACTTACTCACACACAACTTACTCACACACAACTTACTCACACACAACTTGACACACACAACTTACTCACACAACTTGACAACACACAACTTACTCACACACAACTTGACAACACACAACTTGCTCACACACAACTTGACAACACACAACTTACTCACACACAACTNACACAACTTGACAACACACAACTTACTCACACACAACTTGACAACACACAACTTGCTCACACACAACTTGACAACACACAACTTACTCACACACAACTTGACAACACACAAC
>BGPT01000933.1:163865-214910 GCA_003297045.1 Symbiodinium sp. clade C Y103 | reverse complement strand
GAATTGCTAATCAAGTGAATTGCTAATCAAGTGAATTGCTAATCAAGTGAATTGCTAATCAAGTGAATTGCTAATCAAGTGAATTGCTAATCAAGTGCATTGCAAATCAAGTGAATTTCATTCGTAACTCGGAAGATTGCTTCCCAACTTCCTTTGATGAATCAAATCGCTATGAATCACCCTGATAACATTTGAGAATCTGCCCGATGTTGATGTGGCGAGCGTGCTTGGGGCAAATGCTCCATGACGCTCTTCAAACATCTTCAAACAACGAGTGGATCTGTCCTCCACCACGTCCTGCCGTTCTATTCTGCACTGCCTGGTCTTTGGCCATGGAGAGCCTAGTTTAATCCAGTCCTTGCACGGCAGGCTCCACCGAATGAAGACGTCACAAACACATGCCAACACCCTGATATGCATAATCTCAATTCATCCTAATTCTTGTTCTGTCTTATTTTTCAATCCTATCCAGTATATTCTGCATCCCATTGATGAACACCTTGAAAATTCAAACGGAGAACCTAGCCTTCCATAGCTTAGATGGCAGTCTCTCCAAGACTGTGCCTAGGGATGTCACACAATGTCACACACATCGTCCAAGGGTCTTCCTTCTTCAACTCCGCTGCCCAGGTGCGCAAGGGGTCAATCTCCCATCTTCCGTGCGCGTGCAGCACTTGCAACAGGCCAAATGGTTTCAGCCAACGCCTCTCCAACTTGTAGTGCCCTGACCAGCAGCAATATGTGAGCCTCGGATCACACCATGGATCGGAAGCGCCAATGATTTCATAGTGCGGCATTGGACCTACTCTTCTTCAGGGTGTTTCAAACTGGACGTTTCCCACTATTATGCAATTTCATTCACAAATAAAATCCAATTGACACCTCATAGAAACTCATAAAGACCAATCATTTACACATAAACGCCGGGAATTCCTTGATAAATACCTAGAAATTCCCAAAGGAAAAACCAAAGCTATCAACGCTCAACTTCATAGCTGCTGGCTCAGTTGGTTTCTATATCCATTGCCTCTTCTACATCTTCTATTTGATGTGTCGTATAAAACTATCCCGGCACCGCCAGAATAATTAGTCCTGAGAAAACCTGAAACCCCTTCAACACAACAAAACAAAAAAAAAACTGAAAGGATCCAACTTTTGGGCAATCCATACCCATGATAATCCAATCCAAACCCAGCAAAAACCGTGAAGAATTCACAGACATCCACCCAAAATAAGGAATACAAAACGGAAAAACACCGGGAAAAAAATTGGCCATCTATAGCCCATCCAAATCCAATCCAGCAAAAGCAAAAAATATGTATACTAGGCCCAGATGAGATAGGACTTAAGATGCCACACAGTTAGCGTTTTAGCAGGGTTGAGTCCGTACTCATGTCGTGCTGACTTTCAGGTTCATGATTTTTGATGCCGCCAGCAGGGATGTTGTAGGACAAAGGGCGGCTCATTTGGCCCTATTTCCCATTTCATGTCGCTGCAACTGGGCCAACTCCCATTCAGCAAGAGTTTCAGGACACGCATTCGGCGAACTTGAAAGACATGAGAAACCAGGATAGGATAGATCAGACCACATGAATTAGGAAAATATCTGGAAATTTAACTGCTGCACTTCCTATCTCTACTTGCACAAGCCCTAGGGGTTTGGGGAAAACCTTCCACAATCGCGAAATTGATCAGGTTCTTTCATGCGGGCGGGTGCTTGAGTCCTATCTCATCCCTGTGTTCACACTGGCACACCAGACTCCAGAAACAGAAACCATAACATGAAGATTAAACTTATCTTATTCAGGTTCTAAGTCCTATCGCATCCATACCCCCACACTGGAACATCAAACCTGAGCTGGGGATTGGCCAGGCACCTCCTAATCTCATATAAGAAACTATTCAAAAGTTACAGATTTCAATCCTTTCTTCTTGATTTGTTCATGATTTTTGTTTACTCTAAATGCAATACGGACCATGCTGAGTTAGGACTTCATTACACACATTTCCGATCCAAAAAATATGTTGCCCCATAAAATAATACTAAAATTACGCCGGCAAGAGACCCAGACAGTGTGTGGGGTAGGAAGCGAGTGCGTTAAATGCAGGCAACAATAGCCACGAAACAGAAACAGATCAGGTAGGACACTTTCGTCACTGCAGCAGCAGAAACTTGTTTTGGCACAAGAAGCATCTCTATGTGTAGGACGGACATGAGACCAAAACCTCGTACCAGGACATCGAAGATAATTTCACAAGATCGTCAAAGAAGGACCTTCTAAGAGGATTTTACAACACCTTCATACCAGAACTGCCTTTGAGCCTCCCAGAAGAAGTTCCATAGAAGCATCTCTCATGCAGAGCATCTTCAAGATCTTAACGCAAGGACCTCTTAGGGAGGATTGGAACAGGATCTCCACAAGATCTTCTCACAAGGATCTGTACAAGATCATGCAAGCACCTCTCAGAAAGGACTTCACCAGTATTCCCACAAGATCTACTCATAAGGACCTGTGCAAGAGCATACAAGGACCCCTTAGCGAGGATTTGACCAGGATCTCCACAAGATCTCACAAGGACCTGCACAAGATCTTGGAAAGACCTCCTAGGGAAAACTTCACCGGGATCTGTGCAAGATCATGCGGGGACCTCTCAGCATTTGGACAGGAGCTTCACAAGGTCTTCTCATAAGTAGGATCTACACAAGAGAGGACCAGCAGGATTTTGCGAAGATCTTCTCAGAAGGATCTGTGCAAGATCATGCAACGACCCCGTAGAAGATTCCAGCACGATCTTCACAAGATCTTGCCGTAAGGACCTGCACCAGAGAGGACATCACCAGGATCTCCACAAGACCTCTTAGAGGATTTCATCGGTATCACTTTGTGCGAACCTGGGCAATCCAAACGCACATGGACATGTCACAATTATATGCGAAAATTTACGGGAATCATGATGAAGCGCCACAAGATCGCGACGCGCATTTTGTGCAACCTGCAACGTCGACATACACATGGACATCTCAGTGGAGTCATTTTAGGTGAGACTTTACAGTAATAATGCCTCGCCACAAGATCGCCACGCGCATTTTGTGCGAGTCTGCGCAGTCGACATGCACATGGACATGTCAGAAGAGCTTTTATGCTAGAATTTACCGGAAAAATGCAGCGTCCCAAGCGCAGGAAAAACTCGCGGCGCAGACTTTGCGCGAGCCTGCACGGTCGAAGTGCTCATGGACATCTCTTGTGAGCCATTTTTGCGAAAATTTACAGCAAAAATGCCGCAATCCAGAGAAGGTACCCTGATCTAACCCTGGGTTAACTCCTACCGTAAGAACCCCTCAGTGTTTGGGGAATTTAACGTAAACAACTGTTTGGATATAGCAAGGGAGAACCCAAAAGCAGCAGCAGCATGCTGCAGCAGCAGCAGCAGCAGCAGCAGCAGCACCACAACCACAACCACAACCACAACCACAACAACAACAACAACAACAACAACCACAACAACAACAACCACAACCACAACCACTACAACAACAACAACAACAACAACCACAACAACCACAACAACAACAACAACAACAACAACAACAACATTCAACAACATCCAACAACATACAACAACATTCAACAACATACAACAACATACAACAACATACAACAACATACAACAACATACAACAACATACAACAACATACAACAACATACAACAACATACAACAACATACAACAACATACAACAACATACAACAACATACAACAACATACAACATACAACATACAACAACATACAACATACAACATACAACATACAACAACATACAACATACAACATACAACAACATACAACATACAACATACAACATACAACATACAACAACATACAACATACAACAACATACAACATACAACATACAACATACAACAACATACAACATGCAACAACATACAACATACAACATACAACATACAACCTACAACATACAACAACATACAACATACAACAACATACAACATACAACAACATACAACATACAACATACAACAACATACAACATACAACAACATACAACATACAACAACATACAACAACATACAACAACATACAACAACATACAACAACATACAACAACATACAACAACATACAACAACATACAACAACATACAACATACAACATACAACAACATACAACATACAACATACAACATACAACATACAACATACAACATACAACATACAACAACATACAACATACAACATACAACATACAACATACAACAACATACAACAACAACAACAACAACAACAACAACAACAACAACAACAACAACAACAACAACAACCACAACAACAACCACAACAACAACAACAACAACAACAACCNAACAACAACAACAACAACAACAACAACAACAACAACAACAACAACAACCACAACAACAACCACAACAACAACAACAACAACAACAACCACAACAACAACCACAACAACGACTACTACGACTACTACTACTACTACTACTACTACTACTACTACTACTACTACTACTAGAATCAACAATCAAACAAACAAACAAACAAACAGACAGACAGACAAACAAACAAACAAAGCACCCAGCCACATTTCCACCAGAACAGTGTGTGTGTGTCTAAACAGAACTCGGCCCATTCTGTCCGACATTGTTTCAACATTTCAGGTCATAATTCATTACCAAATCCCAAACTTTTCATTACTGGCCTTTTGGCCACTTCAAGGGGGGCATGGCCACTGCCTACCGTTTCATCTTTTTGCTGGCGTAATGTTGTGGCAGCAAAATGCACCCCAGGGTTTATGGGCACACTCCCCATCAAGCTAAACACACCAGAGAAAACCTACACTGACCCCACTTAAATCCCAAAGAATCCCACAGAAATTCTTTGCGGTTGGATATGGATGTCTGTGCGTTTTCAATGTTTTTCAAGATGTTCTATTCTACGCAATGGAATTGCAGCAAAACCGCCCTTAAGAAGTATCCCCCTTCGCCATCCAAAGATATCCTAAGAATATTCATTGCATTTCATCTCTGAGGGACTTAATGACCAATACAATCATCCACAGAACCAACAAAATGTGATTTTTGAAACTTGTGCTTGATCTGAAATCCCTTTTGTACAAACGAACAGTTTGCATGTCTTTTTGGCAAGTAGCGGGTGCAGCATATGCGGGGCGAACGCCTCCTCAAGCCGGCCGGCCAGCAAAAAGAATGAAGTTGGTGATTCAACATATAAGTGCCTTACTTTTTCACATGGCTTCAATATGAAAAATCATTTCCCCAGTCAAACTTAGGAGACCCATTACATGTGACCACAGACCCTTGAGCCTAAGAAAGGCGTCACCTCTTGGAGGTATGATGGGGGAACTTTCACTTCAACTTTGCGCACAGGAAATGGTTGAGCCGTCGGTGATGCCAGTGTATGCCACTGCTGCGTGTCCTTCGGTATCATCTTCTCCACATCGAAATGTTCATAATCCAACCAAGGTTTCGACTCCATGTCCCCCCGTAAAGAGAACGCCACCTCCAGACGAGTCGGCACAGGCATGGTGGCACTTCATTTCTGGTATGGGAAACGCATAGAAACGCAAGCAATCTGTTTGCCAGGCTTCCGTACATGCATCTTCATTCAGTGAACAAATGTTGAGTGTGCAATTTTACGCGTCACAATATGTCAGAGTGTCCTCTCTAAACCAGGCAATGCTGGCCAATTCTTAATCCTTAGTCCTTGGTCTAACAGTCCCCAATCCACACTTACTCTGCTTAAGTGTGCCTGGCGCTTTGATATGTTGGAGAAATTACGACGACGAGTGGCACAAGTTAGAGCGCCAAGAAAAAGGACCCTAGCTCGGTTTCTGAAACGCTGGACTGGGGCCGCGTTGCTAGCAGGCAATAGGCAACGGCTTTTGCCTGCCTCTATCGGGTACTCAAATTTACCCGCCTTCTCTCTGATTTTGGAGGCGGTTGATAGGGTCACTGCCACTTCTGGACACACCAGGCGGAAGGACAGCCTAAGGCTGAAGCAGCAACGCAACAAGAAAAATCAGAAGCTGCATCAAGAGAGTCTATGCACTGTGCAATGCTGGCGAGACACTTGTACCCTGAATCCATGTGGCTCCAGCCAGATGAATCCAAAACCACCTCAATATCATCTTGCGTTGAGGATCTTGAAATGCCCTCAACATCTGTCAGCCAGCTACATCTTTACAGTAGAGACCTCCTATCCAGCAAGACACCAAATTGTTGCGAAAAATTGGCTGAATGAAAACCAAGATGCGACTAGATTCGAGGAAGAAGTCATACCCTCGATCATCATGACGCACGATCTGACGAAAGCTTTGACAATGGGACTTATGAAGTCCCGTTTCAAAGCCTCAGGGATCAATCGCATCTCCTTGGCCACCTCGGCTTCACAGAATTTGCAAGACACTGGTTGAAGGCCATATCAGGGACCTATCACCAAGCTGCGTAACAAAACCAAACTCAAAAAGCTCACAAATGGATACAAATGGTGCTATGCGGTGCTGGAATGCTCCACATGTTCAGCTTAGCGTCTCGTTCCATGTGATAGTACTCGTGGTCCTCCGGGATCGCTGACAGGTTGATGGGCATGGTGACATAGATGAAGGGCCTGGCAGGGCATATGGCCCCTCCCGGCCCATAATTGCAAGCAGCCACTGGTATGAGGTTCTGGTCAGGAGCTTTTGTCAGCAGATGTTTTCCTCAACACTGCTCGGGGTCTCTTGCCAAGATAAATTGTCTAGAGTTAACTCGTCAGACAAACTAGCAGGAACTAGAGAACACGTCATGTTCACCTGAGGATGCGATCAACGATGTTTAAAGATTCCAGTTTGTGTTGTTTCTTCCCGAGGTTCTTTTACCTCCCACCCTGGATTTCGAGTATGTTTGTCTAAGGATGCTCCTGGACCTTCCCAGACCGGCGGCAGGTTTCAAGCTGCTTGGCCTCACAGGCTCCTGTGGACTGCCCTCAGGTTGCGGCTCACAAAGAAGCGTGGGGATTCCAACCTGCACGAGCCAAGCCGATCGCTCACAGCCGCCGTGAATGAAGCCGATCCAAGCTGCTTCAGCATGATCCACTGCCTGATTAAGAAAGGTCACATAGCAGAAGAGCTTCTGCAGCTCTTGCTCTTGAGGTCGCCTGAGGTCAGACTCGGATCTCATGCCCCGTGCACAACAGCACAATTCGCGCAACTGCTCGCCAAATGGCAAAGAGCAAAGTACAGGATGAAGATTTTCAGTACACGGATACTGTAATTCCACTTGCACACCCACTTGAGGAAAGAAAACTTGACCCCCACTGTGCAGCCCAAGCACCACCAGGTCTGGCCGCTAGAGCCAGTTTCAAACCAGTCACGGTTCCACGGAATTGTAAAGCACCTGCAGGACAGTTGACGTTTCTCAATATACAAAACATCTGGGCACTACCTACCTCGCATCACTGACCCAAGCACTTCAACCTCTTGCTTGCCCAGGTTGCCCCTCAAGTCGAAGACTGCGCAAGTCACTCATCTACGTCCAGGTGGCATGGGGAAGGTGGACAAGAAGCTTCCACCCAAAAGCTGTTCAAATTTCACGGCATTCATAGCCTCAAAAGGCCTAAGGCTTTTCCGACACGAGCATGTCATAGCATGTCTAGGTATATGGCAAGTCAAATGCCAACCCAAGGCTCAGTATGGACATGTATGGGCCCCCCAAACCTGAGTGTCCCTGCCTGTCGGTGCGAGAAGGGATCCGAGACTGCAAGCAGTGCAGAGACATATTGAAATACTACCCAGGTATGATGCGCATCAATACAGTAGTGACACGAGGTTTGTCACACAATCTTTGACTTAGCCAAAGTCATTTGAAAACACTTGGTGGTGACATGAACGTCTAGCAGACTTGAGGATAAGCATTGTCATGTCATCCCAATGATGAAGCATCGGCATGCACCATTCACATTGTTCGCAGCCCACCACGCACCAATGCACCACTTACATGATCTTACATGACTACATGCCTACCTCCGCAAAGAATCTGTAGATTTCCTGCAGCCGATACTCGTCCCTCTCTTCCAAATCGGAGTCGCCGCGGTGGGCTTGCACCAATTTGAAGAGAGACGATTGACATGGCATCGCAAGGGTATGATGACTAGTGCTGTTGTGGCGGAGCAGGGCACACAGCCCTGAAATCCTACAGCGCAGAGCTGTGAACATGGTTTTGCAGCGAGCTGGCTATATGCCATTTCCGAAGGTTGCGAAGCTTCTTTAGTCTGAGTTGCATGGGCGAGAATGTCGAACCTCTGTATACAGTATATATGCAAATGAGCAAGGAGGCCATGACAAAGCAGGTACGGGTCGGCAGTTGCTTGGGAGTGGGTTCGAAGCTTGCTGGCCTGTCTATTTGTAAACATGTGCAACCAGCTTGACAGAAGTGATGTCCTAAGAGAAGAGCTAGGATGCAAGCACATAAGTCGAACATCTCTTGTTGCTGCACTATCTAGCTTTGATTCAAGGGCGACAGGCAAGCGGAGCGCTCTGAGACAATCCCTTCCCCCTAATCTCAAACACCCCCCGGAAACCATGGTTTAGTAGAGAATCTACACATATTTGGGACCATGTTGGGGGGCGCTTAATCTCAGGGGGGTGGGATTGTTCATATTTGGTGGATTTTTGAAAAAATGCTTCCAAATCAGAGAAGAGTATGATGGAGTATGTAACGTAAGGATCTGTTTTCGATATCTGAAAGCGTTTCGAGCCACCAAACATTCGGAACTTGCAGGTCGACTGAGCTTCCTGGCCCTTCGCTCTTCTGCCTTGGCCATATCAATGGCCTAGCATGCACCGAGAAATAATGTCCACATTCATCTTGGTTCACCTTGCTTCACCTTGTTAATCTTGCTTCGGTCCAGGTTTGGGTCATTAATTCTTGCTTTTTTTGGGCGTTTTCGGGAGGCCCTTGTTCTTCAGCTTCCCAGCATGCCTGATCCGAGTAGTTCATGCCTTTGTCCCATGCCTGACAGTCCATCTATGTTCAGATTCACATGCAAAATCGGAGGGAAACACGCGACTGAGTCTCGCCAACAGTTTCTTGAATCCCTTTTTTACAGGGTGTTTGTAAGATAGAGGAAGAACTCGAAAACATGAATGCAGCAGGCCCAGTCAGTATCCCTGCCTGCATCAAGAACATCAAACGCAGTTGCCTGGCACTGTGCACCGCAAGAGCCTGCCGGATCCTTGGCTAAAACGAGCTGGACGACAAGAATCTCATCATGGTGCAACAACGTGACACTCAGGTCCGCACGTGATAAAATTCTTCAGCGATTTCGACATCTTGAGACCTGAATGCCCGGAACAATACGCCAGATAAGTCTTTGCATATTTACATGGAGACTACCGATACCTTGTTGCGGAGCAACAGGCATGTACTACCCCTGCGTTGAACTCAATTCACAAATATTCACAACCATTGCTTCCTATTTCAACAAATGGTTATTTAGCTTGTTTCCCTCAAACCGAACAAACCGGCAGCCTTCAATGTGCAAATGCCCAGCGTGCCAAAAGTAATTCACCCACTGCGAACGCTGGAGATAGGCTTCCTGAGCGTAGCAGGTGCTGCGGGTGGCGCAAAGGAAAAGTTGGTGACAATGTCCGGAACACAAGCAACAAATCCTAACCCAGCTGATCCTAGTTCCCTATCAAGATGTGCCCACCCAGGTGACATGTCAGATCCAAGTCGCCGATTGGGCCATCTCGTTGTCATGATGCCTTGGCCAACAAAGCATGTAAGAAGCCCAAGTGACAATGGGTTGCATGGGAAGCAACTTGAATATGATCCGAAAATTGACCGTAGGGCTCATCTCTTAAAGTAAATGTCGAACCTGGAAAAGATGAAAAAGATTGGGAAAGAAAAAACAGCTCAGAGCTCCAAGGTCGAGGAAAAGTCACGACGAAAGGTAACATAGCTCACACAACTTGCAAGGTGTATAATGCTGTGTGGCGAATCTGCCCCTGGCTTTCAACCCTACAATTACATCCAATCACAACATTGATGGAGAATTGTGGGGACATAGTCCGGCGGGACTGTGCTTGGCATGATCCGAATGAATGAATCCGAATGAATTTCGGCCAAAGCAACGGGAATTTGAGGTCTTCACCTGCCAAAGGCTCACAGCTTTGCACCAAGTGTCGGCGAATATCTGAGAATGTCTGAGATGAAGCTCTGGCCCAGGTTCGTGTCAACCCTTCCCCTACAGCAAACGGCCGCATTAGCAAGCGGTCGCAGTGGCAAGTTGCTGCATCAGCTTTAAGTGCCACCTCCAGCATGGATGTCAAGGTATGCGCCATTCTTGTCGGTTGCCATCACTGAGCACTCAATGTGCCAGCCTGGCGGTGGCCAACCCATTCAGATGACGTGTCTGTTTCGACTCCGGTCTGCAAGTGCTGTGACGTCAAGGTCTCAGTGCAGAAAGCTTCTGGGTTCATTCCTGCCCACCATTACCACATAAGTCCACATACATCTGCATGACGCATCACACAATCTCCACACCTGTTGCAGGTACTGAGCTCAAGGCCTGGTCTACCTGGTCCCCATTTGCTTGGCCAAGCTGGCTCACCAGGCTTGGACTTCCTGGGAGAGACTATGGGATGGCACTGGGTCTTGACATGGAATGATGGAATGTTGGGTCCCAAACATCCCAAATGCAAATCTTGAGAGGTTTAATTTAGGTCAGTCGACTGAGCCCATCTGAGACAGGTGCAATCCCTGCAATAAAAGTAATACCTGCCGAGGGTCTTCCAGAGTGCGAAGTCGTTCGGACTTCGCTTCTCATCATCTGCAGCCAAAGCCCCTTCACCTTCTTCCATTTCCTGCACTTGCTGTAAGCAGCTTTGAATGTTTGATCCCGATGAATAATGATGAATATCCAGCAAAGTGCAGAGTGAAACAATGTGAAACAGGGATTAGGAAGTCGGGAACAACTTTTCCACCTGACCTCACCTCGACATTCCAACTGTTGAACCGGGGGCACAAAGTCCTTCGCAGTGGCATGGAGGTCCGGCACCAACTTCCTACCGCCCGCGAACCATGGTCAAAATATGTCAAAATACAGGCGGACAGTGTTGCCAGTGCACCGATGTTTCGTTTCCAAGTTGTCTCGCATACACTGATGATGCCAGCATGTCATCTTATTTTGCACTTAAGAAAGAGGATGTCAGCAGTGGCAACAGCAGATGCACAGCCACGCCTGTAGTGATAGCCTTGGCTCAAGAGAAAGGTGCATCAGAACATGGACAGCATTTGATCTGACTACGGGTTCGGGTTTTGGAAGGCTACCTGAAACTCCACCTAGACCGTGATGAGAGGCTTAACTCAAAAAGAATGCGAAAGGGACTGGAGGGCTGCACGATATCCTAATAGCGTGCAAGGCGTATGACATCGTATGACTGTGTCCATCCTCTATGTTCAGTGAGGGCAGAGAAGAGAGGAGCAACGAGAGCATGTGGATCGGTGGCGATTGCCTTGCTGCAGCTGAAAGTGGGACATAGGACGGACAATGTATCACCGAGTAGCCTAATTTCTGAAATGCAGCGATGTCAAAATACACCTCAGATGATCTCAGCTGCCAAGGTGGCTCATAAGGTGGCTCCAAGTGGCTCCACGACCTTCAACCCTACTGGTCGACAGTTGACAGCAGAGGTTCAGCAGAGCCGCGCTCCCTGAAGATTCGTACGCAACGCCCATCTCCTCTAACTTCTCAATAAACTTTTGAACTCTTCCATCCATGTACTCGGTGATGCGTGTCCTCAGGCACCCATTCCGTTCCACTGTTGACACTGGTTTGGAATCATATTGGAGAATCTTGGGCCAACAACAAATCTCCAGTGTTGGAACCAACATGCAGCCCCCTTTACACGCATTCCACACCAGCGCACTTGTAGACAAGTGGCTTTAAACAAGAAATATACAAGTCCAAAGTCTAAGTAGTTTGAGTCTAGATAGATCTATATAAATGGCACCCATTATGGGTTCAATTATATATATATATATATATATATCCAAATTTTGACAAATCAAGAGTCACAATATCAGGCTCGAGGATACCAAGGGCTTTCATGTCCTCAAAGTACTCCTGGCAAGGAGTTGCCACATTTCAATTGCATTCGTGCTGGATGCTAGACATTGTATTGCACACGTCGCATACATGTGGCATGCTGTGCATCTTCTGGCTGTTGCATCTGTAGCTCAATCAACCCGTGTGGCAGCTCCTTCTCGAAGCGCCGTCCATGCTCGTCAAAAATGGAATGATCTGTGATGGTGTGGCCTCGCTCCTTGTCCAGAGCGTCCTGGGTGCTGATGAGATGTTCGCATGTTTTCTTCAAATATCCTCAGGAGAAATGATCATTCTATATCATTTCATCAAGTAGTATCAAGTATAATATATAACGATATAATATATATGATATTATATTATATGATATATACCTTGAAAACCATAAAGACAAAATTTTCTGGCCATACGGGTCGGACTGGTTCCGGCAGTATGAGTGTCTAGTCTGGAGGCAGTATTTGGGGCAGTATGTTGAAACATGGTTACTTTTTTTTGAACCTGATGTTGAAAAAATAGTATTTTATGGGTACATCCAAATTTGGTGGCAAATATTGCAGTATTTGTGGCCAGAGATTTGGGTACCCTATCATGCCTCCCAATCTGCTCCATTTTGGGCTAAAATTACCCTTTGGGTTGTCAAAGGATGCGAACAACCCCCCACAATCAAAAGCCAAAATACGCAATTGAACGGAAAAAAAACGTACATTACGATACATTACGGGTAAAACCCATAATGGACAAAAATCCAATAGTCCGTACGGGTTCCAGGTATATATTACATGCATATACATGTACAATCAGACACATGTACTGTGCAAGTTTCGGGGGCCTGGGATGATCCTGAAGGATCAGCGAATACTTGATGCATCTTAATGCACCATCAAGAAATGAAAGTACAAAGGCACCCACAGCATCCCATTCTCCGAACCCCAGCCATCAGCAATCGAAGGGTTGTTGATGAATGTTGATGTAGCATCCGCAGCCATGGCAAGCCCAAGAACATGCATCAAAAAAAAACATCGGTAACTGTACCAGGATTCCATCAGCACTTCTCTCGCTGCGCTGAGGATGCGTTCTTTGCTACCACTCTTGATGGCCTCCTGCGCCAGGGGCTACAATCCCTGATCCCTTCCACCTCCTGCCCTCCCAATGATCCATTCCTGGACGTTTTCCGTCAACTCGGAGTGTTGCTTCAATTTCAGGTTGTGCTCATCGACCAAAGTCTCGTACTCCTGGGACAAGAGTTAAAATCTGAGAAGTCAGGACACGCATATCACATCATAGCACCACAGGCCCTTCCAAATAGCCAGCACCTCAGCATGCTCATGCCCCATGCCCCCATGGCCTGTTGAGCTCTTGGATTTCCATTTCCATCCTTTGGCTTTTCTGGCGCTTTGGCCTTCAACTTTGCTGCCTTCTTCGTCAGTGCCTGACACTTGCGAGGATAGAAGTCACATGAAGCCAAAAGGAGTCACCTGCTATAAGTGGTATCAATGAGGGCCGTGACAGAATGCAAATGCATACTGCACAGATTGAAACAGTCGAAGAAGCTTCAAAGGCCAAGACTCAGTGGCACCATCAGCAAGTGCAGCCGCTGTGCAGATGTTGTACGGCCCTTGCCTCGTTCACCCTTTTGCTAAGATCAGGCAAGGAGAGGCTGGCAGCTTCCTGCAGGTGTCGCAGTGATCCGCTGTGCAAATCCAAGAATTACAGCAGCTGGTGCTTTGGAAATTCTTGGAGTCCCGAGGTGGCTGGGTATGTCGCAACCTCTGGACTGTCGAACAGACATTTACATCGCATGTAGTGCCACTGCCTCGCTGAAGAGGCTGAACAGCTTGTTCTGCCTTGCTCGCAAAATGATCTTGTCGTCAATGTCAGTAATGTTGATCCTTCACCGCTGAGGTCAATCTCCAAGGCTGCAGTCTGGAAATCTTCAATAGATTTCAATAGAAGCATGGCTGCGAAACAACTCTAACATGGAGAATGATGGAGAGGTCCTAGAACCCCACTTCACACAAAGCAGAGACACAAGGTGCAGCTTGGCATCTGATACTTCACATCAAAATTCAGGTAGTTCATCATGATTCTTCGCCTGTCTTCATGACTGGATACGATTGGTCTATCGTGTCAGAAGCATTGCAAGTCAAAGTATCAAAATCAGCCATGCCAACAGTGGGAGAGCATTGCACAACCAAGGAGCAGAATGTCGAAGGTCAAGTACGCTCGAGCGTGGCCCATGTGTGCGACGTCATAGACTGTGGGACCACAGGTGTACCAACTTACCTTCTTGCCCTTGGGACGACAATCAGTCAGCGACAGAGTCATACAGCCAGGATCAGCCACGGCAAGCTCGGAAACTATCAGAAACTGCTTGATTTGTCGAGATCTCTGCTTGCACCAAGGCACTTCTAGAGGTTTGAACGGCTCCTTTTCGCCGGTCAAACTATTGATAACCTAGCGGAAGCGGAATCAACAGCAAGCAAAATAAGCATTTGAAACCTTGGCGTGGTGGCCTGATATCGAACTCTTCGAGCCAGTTCTACCGTTCTACCAGTCAATCTAAGGTCTAAGGGCATGGACTCAAGGTGGGGCCCGTAAGTGCCAGCGCAATGCTCTTATACGCCTACTTATTGGTTCTATCTTTTTGCCTCCTGCGTTCAGACTGTGAGTCTGTGAATCTGTGAATCTTCAACACGGTCACTTGAAGCACGGTCTGAAGCTGCGCAAAAAATTCAAACACCCTCTGCCTGCAGGCCAGTATCGTGTCCAGCCTCAGACGCATAAGGGTCTGAGGTTGCTCAAGCAGCGCAAATAAGTTTGTTGGCTCAGGAATCGATGAAAATTGACGTAATATAAGCCGAGCTGCATTTGGCACCAACCAAGGAGGATGGTTTCCACGGATCACCGCCCTTCAAAGCAGGTGGCTGAAGCTGGAATGGATGTTCAGCACGTGTCAGCCATCAATGTATGCACTCAAACTATTTGCTGTGTACAGTGCAGGCAGACGTATCCTCTACTGGACATTCACTGGAGGTTTCAGTCCAATTTCAATTCACAGTGCTACTTCTTGGATAACTGACCATAAGGATCTTTAATAATTTGCAATTATCATTGAGGCCATTAATTGAGGCTTTAAGGTGATTCAATGCTTGAAAGCAGATTCGCCTGTCGAAGCCTTTGCCCAGCAAGTCTTTGCCAAAACTTGTAGCGGTTCCATTCACCGAGCCCTTCGGGCTCTTTGCCTCAGAGCCATAGGAATGGGAATCAGCAATGCCAAGCTGCCAATGTGAGGGGGCTGGTTACCACTGTGCGTTGAACTCGTGGGAAAAACTGAGCTCCTGCTAAACCCCCCATTGAAACTGCACGATCTGAAATGTAGACACTTTGACAGCACTTTGTTGTTGTTTGCATGGACAGCAGCATCAATAGCACCATCATTATCAGCCAACACTACCATGAAGTGGCAGCAGAGACTGCAGCCATGACCACCACTCACAGTGGTCATCTTGATCATCGTCATCAACGCCACCATCACCATCATCACTGCCGTTAATCGATTGCTACCTGCTCATTATTATCCTGCTTGTTGCGATTCCCTATGATTCTTGCGTTTGTTACTTGTCCATGTTCTCATCCTCATCTTTTCTTCGGCGTTCCAGGTCATCAGGCCAAAAAAAATAACAAGAAATAACAAGAATTAAAAAGACCGAAACAAACTACCATCTGCAGCCACATGACCGGTGAAGCTGGAGCGACAGGTGCTGCGGCACTGGAGTAGGGTTGGCTAGTGCCCCTGTCAAGGCAGCGGCTGTATACCCAATTCCTTGCTTCCCTGTGCTTCCCTCGCTACCATTCTTTGCACAAACACCGGTTCTGCAGAAAGTTTTTTGGGGAGGGATGTTAAACTCCCCAATCGCATAGTGGACTCCAGAAGAGGAGCCTCTTCCTGTTCCATGCTTTACACCATCTGCGAAGCCCAGCTTTTTAAGTTTTCACGTTGACATGAAGGACTAACAACCCCCCCAGCTCTCCTGGAAACTGTGATCATAGGTGCTGTTCGCAAATCCAACCCGATCTCTTTCAGGTAGGCAGAGTCCATCGCGCGACGCCAGAAGGTGCGAATCCTGCGGATCAACTATGACAGGGGACAATATGAAGGTGACCTCCATCACTCACCATCACCATGTGTCTACCTGCTTCCAATTGCATGACCGATGTGTCAGTTTTGAAGCTTAAGACACGCCAGTTGATTGCAGGGGCGACCACATCAAACTCAAAAGTTGCAATCTGTCTGTGGCACTCAAAGTCGCAGTCGCTTCACAAAGAATACACAATAGCTCCTTGATCAAAAACTCTGGGCGGTCAGAACCGTCCAAACCAAAATCAGTCACGAGAAGCACACAAAGATGGAATCCAAGTGCAAGGCTGAAGTCAAACTACGCAGCGTTACAGGTAAGGTGCTGCTAGTATATAGGTATGCTGACTTTGTGAAAGTGATCTTGGTTGAGACTTCTGGCCTTGGAAATGCTTGGAGAACAGTGCAAACACTAATGAGTGGCCGACCATTCGAAAGAAAAAGACTGATGGGACAATGGGTTCTGCTTGAGTCATGTCGTCATGTGTCGTCATGTTCTAAGCTGGTCTCAAGCCTGTGCAGCAGCCCATCGAGGTTCGGCTCAAACCCAAGGATCTGTTGAATCTTTTCCCAATTTCTGCTATGTGAAACGATGTGACACACTCTTACGCATATATCATATATATATATACACATATATATACGTATATAAATACAAGTGTATACATATATATATATATACATATATATGTATATAAATACAAGTGTATATACATATATATATATATACAAAACATAATTTATACTTATACCATCTTATACTGATTCCCAAGTTGCCAAGAGCCTTTCAGTCCTCGGAAACTTATGGAGGGCGATGGATTGGGTGACTAGGGCACTAGGCCCATGATCCCGCTGCTCCCACACCCCATCCCCTGTTGAGTGCACAGCCTCGATTTTTCGCGTGGTAGAAGCCAATCCGGACTTGCCAGGGCAATGTTCAGCAAAGCCAAGCTTTATTGCTATGTTTTGACAAAGTGTGTTTCATGCACGACATCGCCGTGGGTGCCTCTGCGTGTGTGAATACTACTCACGTAGACCGAGATCACTTTTGTTTGCACTTGCCAAAACTGATACACCACTTGATTGAGGATATGTCAACTATGGAAGAGGGTCACAACCATGCGCTGATCACGAAAACCGAGCAGGGAATAAAACACACAGAATGAAAAGGAAAAACGGTGCTGGATGGATGGATGGCTCTCTGGCTGGGTGGAATAGGGGGCAAACAGACCGATAGAGGAGCAAATGGACAATTTCAAGCACGAGGAAAACCTGTTCTTAAAAAATGCAATGAACAACAAGAATGACTTTATCTCTCCCAGTTTGGGCTCAACTTGACATGGCTTTAGCCCTTGGCATCCTGCACAGCTACCCAGGACAACATCAATGACAAAATGACAGGACCGTCACAGCACGACTCTATGACTAAAGCTACATAAGTGGAGAATGCCCAACATGCAGGTGAAGGAAAGTTACTTTCAAGGCAGCTGGTCACCATGCCACAAGGATCCCAAACATAGGAAGGCACCTAACATACGTCTGGTTACCCTGCTGATGCTTATCATGCAAAGTCATTACAAGAGCAAAACAAGCATCCGCCCAAGCACTTTGTGTGGACTCCAACCCACCACCCACTTGCAACTCCCCCATGCTCCTTGTCCTTGGCAAAAGCACCTCTCAAGGGGACCGGCAATACCACTGACAGAGAAGTAACAGCCAAGCTCGCTACATTCACTATGCTCACTAGATCTCACCAGATCTCACTAGATCTCACTAGCCGCCGAATGTCACTGACACTTAGCAAATGCATGGGTTTACAGCAGTGGTCGCCCTCTATTCTTTCGCCTTGTTGCCCATTCTCCACAACATGAGATTCACTGAGCTCACTGCTGCCAAAAGTGAAGCTGCGACAGCCTCTTGATTGGAGGTGAACTTGAGGGTTGGAATTCAGGGAGAAAATGCTGCTCGCTGCTGTTTTATACCTGTTTGAACGCTCTTGACACTATCATCTGCTGCTATGTACATAGCCAGCGTCAAACACGGTCTCCATTGTACGATCTGATGAGCTGAGCTAACAAATTGCTTTGCATGTTTCTTCCCTGGCATATTCCACTACAGTACATGGTGATCGCATGTGATTGCATGCCACATCCTGTAGCATCTTCTTGAAGTGGGGGTCTGAAGATGCTTCACACCAACGCGATGCAAAAATCTGAGGAGCCAGCCCAACACCGTTTCGTGGCAAGTGATCCAAATGCCATGTACCAAGGAGGCCAGGCCAGGGAAGAAGAACCAGGGATAAACATGGATAAACTACATACTCCAACTACATGCAACCTCTTGGGATGTTAGCAAGTCTGAAAACGTTAATCGGCCACTTGTTGATCCGGACTACCAATCATGGACAGTGTATTTATGATGTTGCCCTTTGCCCAAGAATCACTGAAAACTTGGTGAACGTCTATTTCATTTCATTGCGGCGATCTCGCTTTGGCACTGAGGCATAGCTGGCTGGTCAGCAGCCCCAAAATCAGCAAAATTACAGTAGTGGCTGCCCATCACTCCAAGCTTGGTCTTGAGCAAAAAAAGGTAACAAAGGACACCAAAGGATGATCATGTTTGGAAACAGCCATGCAAGCTTCAAGCGATGCATTTCTAATATAACTCATCCCATCTGCAAATCGATTCCACACCATTCCACAGCATTCCACAGCATTCCACACATGGATTTTGATTTCTTTTGCTGCTGCAGGCTGGAGTGCTCGGGCCTATAGTTTTGACCCAAACTGGCTAGCGGCCATTTCCAACCCACATGCTGCTGTGAACGCAAAGCAATGCAAAGGCTGTATTCATGTCGGTTCATGTCTCAGGCCAAGCACCACTTTCATGTCTGCATTGGCACTGTGATTTGTCAGATTGTTTGAGTCAGTCTGAGTATGCTTTTTGATGGTATTGGAGTCTCTGAAGGCTGTTATCTAAGCACCCTGAGGATTCGAATGGATTTGCTATGGTCTGCTAACATCCGTCGAAGCTATTTTCAGAGCTTCCCAAGCCTCAAAAACAGGCATATAGAAAGCAGAAACTCCACCGTGTTCCTTACCAGCTCATGTGTTTACTTTACAGATGTCCCTACAAAGCTCAGAGCGGAATGCGCATGTGCCCTGCACGGCAACACCAACACAGAGTCGTCAGTGAGTTGTCCTGCCTCAGCCGGGAGCAGCACGGTGACCTCAGCGGAAGAATTTGCGAATGGAGGGCTTGCCGGAAATTGACTGCATCATATAATATCATATGAATATCATATGAATATCATATGAATATCATATGAATATCATATGAATATCATATGAATATCATATGAATATCATATGAATATCATATGAATATCAATATGGCATCCCAAAAGAGGCTCAGGGAAAAAGCCAATGTTGTCAGTAAGGGTTGCCACCACCATGCATTTCAAATTGTTTCAAGACTTCAAACTACTGTACTTCCAACTGCTTCAACAGAGTCTTTGCTCTTTGAAATTTTGAAGACAGCATGAGCCCCTGGCGCTGGTGGCAAGCAGCACACTGGCAGCAATCTGTCCTTGGAGGCTGCTGGCTTGGGAAACTTCAGGATCATCCAAAACACTATGCAACGAATCTGAATCTGAAATGCCATCACCGGTGCCATCACCACACGTTTCAGGGAAGGGCTGACATCAACAAAATCGGCCCAAGACTGCCCAAGACTGCCCAAGATATCACTAGATGCTGGTGAGTGTCGCTCAAGTCCAACAGCCGTGACATTGTCCTTCAAATGGCCCGCCAGCAAGTTGCAGTACAGAGTCATCTTTTTATGTATCAATTTACTGAAGCCTGTGAATCAGCATCGTGAGCCGCATCAAACTTACACACACCCAATACGTACCCTCTCTGATTTGTCACTCCTGTGATGTCGTTATCACTCACACAAGTTCACACGAGTTCTTGCTATCGTTGCTGTCGTTGCTCTGCACGGCCGGGGCTTCCCGGGGCTTCCCGGGGCTTCCCATGTCCCCGCCCGCAGAGCACCTGCGGTGGCATCACCTGGCTGCGCGACTGCGCTAGGCTCTATGATCTCTGCACGGCCCCTGAAAGAAACCTATAGAAACAGCTCCAATTATGCACTAGATATAGACATGCAGATAGATATAGAAAGAGCGAGAAATCATGTTGATAGACAGGAAGAAATATAGATAGATTCGATTCGATTTGGTTCGGTTGGGTTGGATTGGATTGGATAGATGAAAATGGATAGATAGATGAAAATAAACAGATTGGAATAGAATAGATTAAAATTCATAAGAATAGAATAGATCAAAATGGAAAAACTAAAATGGATAGATTTATATAAATAGGCAATAGATTGAAACAGAGTAGAATAGAATAGATTAGAATCGAATAGATTTTGAATAGATAGATTAGGATAGCTTGGAATAGGTCAGAACAGAATATCTTCGATTAGCTCAGATATACCAGAACAGATCATAACGGATCAAACCTCTAATTTCTATATACTCTATTCTGATCTGTTCTAATCTGTTATAATCTATTCTGGCCTGATCGGATCTTTTTGGTATGTTCTGATCTTTTCTGGTCTGTTCTACAAATCTGGTTCATCAGAATAGGTTGGAATAGATTAGCGCAGATAAAAATAGATCAGACCAGATCGGAATAAATTGTATTGAATAGATAGATAGAAAGACACATGGCACACAGATAGATACACAGATAAATACACAGATAAATAGATAGATTAGATTAGATTAGACTAGATTAGACTAGATTAGACTACATTAGACTAGATTAGATTAGATAGATTAGATAGATTAGATAGACTAGATAGGTTAGATAGACTAGATAGACTAGATAGATTAGATAGATTAGATAGATTAGATAGATTAGATAGATTAGATAGATTAGATAGATTGGATAGATTAGGGATAGATAGATAGATAGATAGATAGATAGATAAGACAGATAAGATAGTTAAGATAGTTAAGATGGATAAATGATAAGATAGATAGATAGATCGATAGATCGATAGATCAATAGATCGATAGATCGATAGATCAATAGATCGATAGATCGATAGGTCGATAGATTGATGGATGGATGGATGGACGGATGGATAGTTAGGTAGTTGCATAGATAGATAGATCGATGGATGGATGAATAAATGCAGATTTAGACAGTCTGCAACGCATGCCCTCTCTTACAGACCTCATCAGCACGTCGGCCAAATAGCAACTGGATCATGAAGATCTCAGCACGACCCAAAGCACAGCTGCTCAGCGACGGGGGACTGATCCACTGATCAAACCTTCATGACTAAAACATACATACTACTACTGCTACTACTACTACTACTACTAGTACTACTACTACTACTACTACTCCTACTACTACTCCTACTACTCCTACTACTCCTACTACTCCTACTCCTACTACTACTACTACTACTACTACTACTACTACTCCTACTCCTAGTCCTACTCCTAGTCCTACTCCTACTCCTACTCCTACTCCTACTCCTACTCCTCCTCCTCCTCCTACTACTACTACTGCTACTACTACTACTACTACTGCTACTACTACTCCTGCTACTACTACTACTACTACTACTACTACTACTACTACAACTACAACTACACACATCTATCCACTGCAAGGCTACCAGGTCAATGAAAAAATAAACAAAAATTTCGAGACCCTCCAAATACTTTCGAAACACCCTGATAGATCTCATACTGTAGTAGACAATTGCAGACTTGCTCTTAATTTACTCTTAATACTCTTGAAATGGCCCATTGGCAGGAGTTGGGACCGTGGTCCTTGACACTGAGCCCGCTGCCAAGATAATCTCACTTGCAAAGGTGCCTCTCAGATCGTCTCGGCCCACCTGTGGCCGCTTGCATCTTCACATTGACCCCGTCAGGGTCCACTTTTGGAAATCAGGTTTGGTGCGGCACATGTTTATTCGTGATTTCATGATGGCACACCCAATTCCAATGCAATTCTGAAGCATCACACAAGCCTCCAAGCAGAGAGCGGTTAGACCTGAGCTGATGCTGCCTATAAAGATGCTATTGGAACAAGGCGACGATTGTGGCAAACCACCTGACATACAATATGATCAAAAGATGCTCAGCACAGAGCACAAAAACGTGGCGCCGCACAAACAGGAACATTTTGCCAAACAAGGAACTCATGAACTCTAAAAAGTTGGCGCTTTGGACGCCAAAGGCCGCTCGCCTCGGGCCGGCCATGGACATCAAGTACTGTCGTGCGCTGACTGCGCATGTCTGCAAATAGTGATGGATTTCTCCAGGACTCTAGGTTCAAGGTCTCACATCTCCCCATTCCGCTGTGAAATCATGCGCAACACTTCCAACTGTCCAACCCCAGTAAGCATTTTGCATGGCAATAACATTGAAAATGTGTAATTATGCACACGTCCGAGGGATGATAAGGGCAGGCGCAAGCCCAACATTCCTGCAGCATCCTTCCAATATGCCTCCTTTAGTAAATATGACAGAGAAGATTGGAGACATGTAGATAGATATATATATATATATATATGCGTGTGTGTGACTATATGTGTGTATGATACCAGTAGCACCGCACAAGGCGGTGGCGGAAGTTTCAAAAATAGGAAACCTATAGGAGCAGCTCCTTGCTGTGAAGGATGAATGACAGAGCGAACCCACTGATGGACCGAACAATCGTTGCACTTTCTCGCAATCATTGGTTCATCGCTGGCCATCTGTCCATGTCTCTGGTTTTTTATCTGTTTATCTATCTCCGCTTCACCTTCTTTGGGTATTTGCCCATCTCCGTCTCTGTCCAGCTATCCACCTGTCTATCCATCTCTCCATCCGCCGCTCTTTCCATCTATCAGTTGTCAATGTATCTATGCGTTAATCCGTTTATTTCTCTGTCTATCTTCCTTTCTGTCCATCTTTCCGATTATCAAACTGTCTCGCTGCCTATTTGTGTTTCTATCTTTCTATGTGTCTGTTGGTTTATCTTTCTCTTTGAACTTATCTTGTTGTTTATCTATCTGCCGACCTCTCGATCTATCCATTTGCTTAATTATCGATCTTCCTGGTGGTCTGTCCATCTATCTGTTTCAAGATCAACCTTTTTATCTATTTGTCTGGTCGTCTCTCTGTCTATGTGTCCATCCAGCCATCTCTCATTCCAGCTGCCCATATGTTACTGCATTGTTTGTCCTTGTATTCATGTCCACATCACTGCTCATCTTTTGTTCGTTTGTGCGTCTGTCTATGGCTAGTTCCGTTCGAAAAAGTTCAAGAATTCTCTGACCTATCTACAGGAGCCAAAGTAGAAAAGCAACATGTCTGACATCCTTATGGTTGTTCTCTTGTGCTTTCATTGCGACATTTCGTTGTGTAGAGTCGAGAAATTATACTTGTAAGAAACTTTCGTTCATGAAACTTCCTGTGAACCATTTTGTTTCTCTGTCACTGCTTTATCTTTGTCCTTGTGTTCATGTCTACATCACCGCTCATCACGTGTCCGCTTCTGTACTTGTCTATGGCCAGTATCTAAGGGCACTACTAATTCTTGAGAAATAATCCTTGATGAAACTTCCTTAAAACCATTTCATTGTTCACGACGCATCGAAATGTTTGAGATCACCTCATACACTGTCAAAACAAAACCAACGCGACTAAAGTTAATTTCTTTTTTTGGTGTTCTCAGATTCCATTCCATAAAAAGTTTGCAACTCTGAGACGCAACCAAAAGCTACAAATCTGGAAGCTGACACATCCAAAACGAAAACGAAGTTGTTGTATATAGTTGTTGTAGCTGTAGTTGTTGTAGCTGTGGTTGTGGTGAGTTGTAATGGTTATTGTGGTTATTGTGGTTGTAGTTGTAGTTGTAGTTGCAGTTTTACTGGTACTTGTAGTTGTAGCGCAGTGAAGTGTAGTGTAGTGGTCGTGGTTATTGTGGTTGTAGTTGTAGTTGTTGCATTTGTAGCTGTAGTGTAGTGTAACGGTCCGAAACGAAGCAAATCTGCGAGACTTCCTCATTTTTAACGTTGACACCATCAAAAACGAAGCAATTCTGCGAGGCTTCCTTGAAAAATGACAAGTTGATTCTGCAGCTGCCGGCCTTGTACCAATGCGTTTTGCGATTTTTCCATGCCATGTCTCTAAAGTACTGCGCCTGCCACGAAAACATGAGGCCAGGTCATACGAAGTGCTGCACCTGTCACGCAAAATGACTTCAAGATACCTGAAGATCTGATGCTCCAAAATGACAAGCCTCTCAGGAAATCAGCGCCTTGACCTCTTAACATCTCTGCTTCAAGTGTCTCTTGTACTGCGCCTGCCACAAAAAATGCATCTGTGGAAATTCCAAATCATCTTCCAAATGTCCCACGCCTGCCATCGTTTTTGAAAATGCTACAAGACCCACACGTTTAGCAATGTTTTGACAAGGTGCAGAATCCCTTGCGCCTGCCACACAAAACGACGTCTGGACATCCAAAAATGCTCCGGGACCCTCATTTTTTACGATTTTCAATATTTTCACTTCCAAATGTGCTTCGCGCCACAGTGCACTTTTTCGACATTACAACTTCCAAAAATGGTCCGAGCATGTTGTGCTTTTAACACGTCCAAATGTGCTTCGTGCCACAGCGCCGTGCACTTTTTCGACATCACAACTTCGAAAGTGGTCCGACAATGAAGTGCTTTGTACATTTTCACTTCCAAATGCGCTTCGCGCCACAGCGCCGTGCACTTTTTCGACATCGCACCTTCCAAAAGTGCTCCGAACGTGACACTTTTTAACGCTTTTTACTTCCAAATGTGCTTCGCGCCACAACGCCATGCACTTTTTCCACCTCGCAACTTCAAAAGTTGTCCGAACATGGTGTGCTTTGACACTTTTGACTTCGAAATGTGCTTCGCGCCACAACGGCTTGCACTTCTTCCACATCTTAACGTCCAAAAATGGTCCGAGCATGAGGTGCTTTGTAACTTTTTACTTCAAAATGTGCTTCGCGCCACGACGGCGTGCAATTTTTGATCTCTCATCTGCCCAGATGTCTCCGCACCCGCCGCTTTAGCGAAGTTACTTTTCGACCCTCGGGAGCCACAAAACATTGGAAAAACATGGAAAAACACAGTGTTTCGCGACTTCCCTGCCTTTTCGCGCACCTGCATCTGTTCTCTTCTGACTTTCTCCATCTTCTGACTTCCTTCCTGGCTGTGCTTTGCTATCTGTCCATATTGTCGGAAGGTTTAATCTTCTCGATCCTCTCGGAGGCCGGACGCAATCTGATGCCCATCGAAGCCTGCGACCTTGGCGATCCAAAGATCATGGAAGACCATGGGAGATCCGTGGCTTGGCATGTGATGGTCATTGCTGGTCATTGCTGGTGTGGAACTGTCCGTCCAGACCGGCAGCAAGCTTGCAGCAGCAGCTGTCAAGCCCAAAGACCCACCTCAGCTACACCGATACGCCAACAAATGCAGAGGATTCAGATTCTTCATATGATTCAGAACCTGCGTACACTTCCTATCATCTACTCATTTTAATGTTCCAAACATCAGCAGCCAGCACTGTCATGCTGTGTCCTTCCATTATCTGTTTTTCCCCTTGCTGCACACTGCCCCGTCAGCTGCAGCACCAGATATCGATGCTGTTTCTGCATCACTTCCCTCTGCCAACATCTGGCAACATCTGGAATGTACCTGGTCGACTCCTGGTCGACTCAGATTCGACCCTTAGCTGCGAGCAGCACCCAGGTTGCAACCGTCGTCTCGGGCTGAAGCACCACGCGGCAGCGTACCGCGAAGGAAGCGTGTGGTTTTGCCAAGATCTCCTGCACAGTACTTCGCTGGCTCAAAGCGGGCCAAAACAAAGAGACGCGCAAGTGGTTGAACTGCACAGGTGTGGCACGTAGCACTTCGCCAGGAGCGCAGACTCTTGTGGCCAGGTTCTCAAAGACAGACGCTTGGGATTGCATTCCTCGACGTTCGCATTCAAGATTGACCAAGGCGACATGCAGCAGCTGCCCTACGTGTCGGTCTACCATGGTGATGTTACCCAAAGCTTCACGATGAGTTCGAATGGCAGCAAGGAGGCGGTCCTCAATGGCCTCCTCAAGGGTTTCGACGTTCCAGGAAGGGCTCCATCTGTGAAGCAGGAGATCTGCGAAGCCTGGACACTTTCTGCAAGGATATAAGCGTAGGACATCCAACATCTCCTCATCGACTGGAGCCCAAAGCCAGCTTCGGTGATCACTGAAATCGAATGAGACTTGTGATGGCTCCTCGTTGTGACACACCAGAATGCGGCGGTGGTTGAAGACAGTGTCCATGGAACAAAGCGACTTTAGAAAGGCCGGGTCATCTGCCCGCAGGCGAGATCCTGTTTGAGGATCCCAAAACGTCACCTGAGAGGGGTAAGATGCATCACCTCGATCTCGGACTACGACCCAGGCGTGAGCTTGTCCTTTGTCATCCGTGCCCAGGCAGCACCATGCATCCAGGGAATACCCGAGCAACAGTGAACAAAGCAGCAAAGCTCGTTCTTCCCCAGTGCATCGGCCTTTTGCCCACATGGCCAGAAAGCTGTGCCAACGCGGCTCTGCTGAAGAGGCGTCGCCAGTCACCTGTTCTAAGGCCATCAGGGACACGAAGCGTAATGCATGGCCAGGTCCATCCAAGTGCCTTCCTGCATGCAGCGGTGCCACAAAGCTCGTCACTGGCAAGAACAAACAGCTCTCAGTTTGTGCGAAGATCCGAATGCATCGAGAAGGGTAGAGCATGTGATGCTCTGACCACCATCGGTCCAACTCCTCGAAACATCTCCGCATTACCTCAGCACGCTGCTGCTCCTCTGCCCTGATCTGTGCCGCCACCGCTAGCTGCGGCAAAGGCTCAGCGCCTACCGGCTTCACTTCCAGCTCGGCATGTAAGACCCCTATGGAAAGCTTGTGCCGCCTCCCAACACCTTGAAGTTCCACACTCATCTTCAAGGGCCCCGTTGTGCTCAGACAATGCCGCCACTCGAGGTAGTGACTGCAGATCAATGTGCCAGAGCCTGCGTCCCAAGGAGGTTCCTCACCACTGCCACTGCCTCCATAACACACCAGCACCAAATGAACTGGTGGCAAGTGTTGCAAGAGCCCATTCCGGGAACCAACCAATGGCAGCTTCACATGAATCGTCTCATCAAAGCGTGGTGCGACAGCAGCAGGCACCTGGCGGCTCTTGAAACGTTGGGATTCAAAGGCGATGTGCCAAGCAAGTTCTCGACCTGCCGCATCTGCATCATCCAAGTAGTCTAAGAAAGCTTGACCCTCCAGCAAACGAAGGCACAGCTGCCATCCCATGCCATTCTCCACAGGTTGTGATTGTGGTGCCAACTCTTCCACTGGGGTAGCCTGGTGACAAGCCTTGGGATCCTGGGGCTTCTGCAAACTACTGTCCAAATATCCATAGATCTCTTCAACCACCCCTCGCTCCTCGAGAGCTTGTAGGAGTGCGCCCGGATTTTCTGAAAGCTCTGGCCTCTCTTCCAGCAGCTGTGCGACAGCTGGGCTACCGCGCAATTTGTCACGGATCAACGATTTCAAAGCATCCATAGCACCACATAGATCACATAGCACCCATGGCTCATGGCAAACATTACACCATGTTGTAGCGCTACTTTTTCATGAGTCCTAAGCTTCATACCTCCATATGGTGATTTCACGAGCCATGCTGGACATGGAACGGTTAGGCTCCGATCTCAGATTGTGTTTTCTTGCTGCTCTTTCTTGTGTTCTCCTCATTTCACTACAAGTGACCCAAGGGCAAGCCAAGAAAGCCGGTTCAACATGTTTCAACGGTTCAAGCCAAAGCTACTCACATCAAGATAGCATCAGTGTAGTCTCTCTCCGTATTTGTATGTAACATGTATGTGTTTGTATGCGTGTATGTATATATGTATGTGTAGGTGGGCAGGTGGGTAGATAGATAGATAGATAGATTAGATAGATAGATAGATAGATAGATAGGATAGGATAGGATAGGATAGGATAGGATAGGATAGGATAGGATAGGATAGGATAGGATAGGATAGGATAGGANGATAGATAGGATAGATAGGATAGATAGGATAGATAGGATAGATAGGATAGATAGGATAGATAGGATAGATAGGATAGATAGATAGATAGGTAGATAGATTGATTGATTGATAGGTAGGTAGATAGATAGATAGCTATCTTAGATGTGCTATACACACGTCATGGATGCACCTGACACAGTATGCCGTTTCCGAGCAATCTCTTGTGGCGTTCATCAGGCGTGTGCTAACTTCTGTGGGCAGCTGGCTGTGCGTTCCAAGCGGCCCAGAAGCAGTGCGTCCATAGGAACCAAAGGCATCTGGTACGGTCAAGAAATCGAAGGTTGAGCCCAGTTTTGGGTTGTCCATGGTTGTCCAGGGTGCGTTGAAAGAAGTTTATCCAGCAAAATGAAACTTTCGAATGTCGTTTCAGCACGGGCGGATTCATTCTAAAAAGTTCCCCAGTGGGATTTTGGTGCGCCAAATGGAGAGGGCAGCACTGAACAAATATGTACCTCTTCGTTACGGCCCCATCCCCTGAGCCAAACCAAATAGCCAGAGACACCGCTTTCAAAGCCTCAGATGTGCTCCAAACGCAATAGCTATGACCAGGATGGTCAGAGCAAGAGAATGATAGATCGTTTCTATGTTTCAAAAGGGGGCTGATTTGACCTACATCGAGGGGTGAACACAACTCCAAATATATACTCCAATTGATTGCAGCGGTTCGTATCACCTGATATCCAACTGGCTAAACATGGTTCGCATATGTCAGCATGCAGCATGCAGCAGTCACCCCAGCCACCGAATCCACCCTCTCTTTTTTCCAATCTGGACAGCCAAGGCGTCTAGCCCGGTGTTGGCCTTGACACAACTCAATGTTGAAAGACTCAAGAACAGAAGAACAGGAGTCGTTGAATCGTCTAGTCTACCACATCATTGCTTGCCTAACATTCAGGAAGAAAGACACTGCTACGGCTACGAAAGGGAAATCGGTCTGCAATATGCAATCTACATCAATCGGCGTGTTGCCAATGGTTGCCGCATGTCTACTGGCCCACGCTCCTTGCCTTGCGCCATCAACTGTTCGTAGAGCTCATCTGCTTGCATAAGATACCGATAGTCTTCCTCAAAACTGAGCGTTCTGAAACTTGCAAATACAAATGTGGTGGAGAAAACTAAACTGGACATTACATGCAAAAAAAGGTGTTGTGTTGCGTGAATCTCAGGCTTTTGCTTGGAAGTGAGGCACTGCAGTGGCCATACTCCAGCTGGAACGGGGCTGAAGTATTGGTCGCATTCCATGCTTAGATGTTGTCTGCCAGAGTCATAGCATCACCACATCTGCGAAAGTACTTGGTTCATCATCGTTGTGAATGGCTCTCTTCGCCAAAGTGTCAAATTTATTCAAATTTAATGTTGCACCCCCATGGCACTCAATGCGCCCCGCACCCCTTGCACAAATAGGTACGCTTGCATCCAAGTCTCACGCTGCAAAAGCAAACGCATGTGCTCCTGATCCGTGTCTGTCACAACAGAACTCTGGGCGCAATACCAATTGCTATGTGGGTTGCTTCTCTGTCAATGACGGTACTTCATCTTACTTCTACATCCATCATGAACATCTGTCAACGTCACCGGCCCGAAATGAACCATTCCTACTACATAAACTCATCATCCAAGTGGTGGCTAGGTAATCGCCCTTCCACAGCTATTGTTTAGCAAAGGCCCTTGCATACCCGAACTCCACACCAGGCAGCAAAGCGTATGTTCAGGTCCTTGTAGGGTATTTACTTTACCTCTGCTCTTGTTTTGCTCGTGCTGTCACCCTATTCGCCCTTTTAGCCAAAAGGGCATCCAATCTTGATGCACGGTATACTGATGCACTGTTAGTCACCAAACTTCCTTCCTGGATTGGTTGCACGGCACGTCCCATGCCATCTCTGATCCAATATTTGCCTTGGCTTTTCGCACCCTCTCTGGCCGCAGCAGGTACTTATTCTTGGCAGTCTGCCCGGCCAAACGGGCCTCTGGCAGCAAGGCCTAGCAGGACAATGTCGGCAACCCTGGATGGTATCAGGAAGCTGTAGGCACTAAGAGCCGACATATAAATAGATAGCTAGCGGGCTAGCAGCTAGCCAGCTGCAAAAGCCCATCGACATAATGACAGACAGGGATAGATAGATGGATGGATAGATAGATGGATGGATGGATAAACGGATGGATGGATGGATGGATGGATGGATGGATGGATGGATGGATGGATGGATGGATGGAGGGGACAGTAGCACGGGCTATGAGGCAATTTCAGACAGGTGGGACTGGCTTCTTCTCTTTGCAATTTTCAGCTATCCACTTAGAGGCGAAAAGGAGATTCGCTACAGTACCATCCTCACTAAGACAGAGTTCTTGAAACTGAGCATTGTCGCCAACCTCTAACGAAGAAAATTGAGGTGCTACTCTTGATAACATTGCTATGCTAGTGCCAGCCAATTACCTGCCGTTTTGCACTTGATAATAAATCCAAATGCGGGGGGTTGGCACCGTGCGCGCCTTCATAGTGGTACCCAAGACCATGGGCCGGAGGCCCTGGATGCAACAAGCAGTGCAGAGTGCAGTGAAGGCGCATCGAAGGTGATCTCTACAAAGTGATTGTCTACAGTCTACAGAATCTACGGATGCATGTTTGGGCTTCCACTTTTCATAGATAGATTAGCATAGCTTGGCAGTTTGTGCTTCTGGCCGGCCTCCAGCCAAAAAGAAACAAGGCAGCCCACGGTTGCATCAAAATCGTTGGAGAAGTGCGACAGGGAAAGCGACAGCACGTGACCACCTTGCCACAACCTCACTTTGCAGTAAGCAGCACGAGGGGAAGTCACTGACTGATCTTCTCAAATGATTATACAGGGCTGAACAAAAACGCTCTTACCTTGGCGCTTGCTACAGCCAGAGAATTGGGACATTTTGTCGTTTCGTCTTTGAAGCCTCATGTAACGTTACTAACAAATCCAAGACAAATTGAAGCCTCTAGCATCGGTTGTCATTTCGAGAGACTTCATGTTGTGCATCATCTTTAGGATCTCCAAGCGCGAGCGCTGCGCTTCAATCTCAATGCCGTCCTTCATGGAACTTTGTCGCAAGAGTCCGGCATACCTTGGCAGGAAACTCTCAAGTTGAGCAGCCCGTTCCATGTGCAATGTAGAAACCGTCATCAAAGATGAAATGTTCCGCATGTTTTGGCCTCGAACTTGCATAGTTGGGCTAAAGAAAGTAGTCTTCCGAAAATTCATGTGCTTGCAGAGCAACGAGCAGTTGAAGTTGCATGCACTGAAGATGTTCCTGGCAAACAGAGCAAACTGCAGTTTGCAAACTCTTCGCCCCTTGTATTGGCAGCCGGTTAGAATCGGGACGGTGGTGTCGTTTTTCCCTTTGCGAAGGTGCAAGTCACTATGAAAAGCCTGCTTTGGGCGGACTCGCAGAATAACCATGGATGATCACGCGACCTACAGAATTTCCCCAGCAGCTGGTCATAGCTGGTTGGCCTTGGATCTGTCAATCTTGCTCCAGTCTGCTCATGCCCATCTTGGAATGCTAGCGTCACTTTCCAGACCTCCAACCTCTTGATGTCGTGGATTCGAAAACTCCGAAGGTTCATCCTTTCCTGCACTGGATCTCAACAGTCGAAGGGCCCAGCTTCCTGGACCAGACTTTTCAGAGCTCACGTCAAAGAGGACTCACGCGACATTGGCATATGCTGGGCCAGCAGGTGCTGCCTGGGGCTGTTTTATGCTACTGCTTGCCGGCAGAAGCTGTGGATCATGGCAGGCACAATGCACTCGTAGGGCTCTGCTTTCGGATTGGTAGCGTTGCCATGCACATATTGTGCCAGTGCACCGAAGACCCGGTTGAACATCACATCACCATGCCTGATGCACAAGGGCATGCAAACGAAGGAGATTCATAGGCATTTCTCAACTCTGAGTTCTGAATGGTGCCATAAGGATGTGTAAGGCATCTCGACTGGGTGCCCCTGCATCTCAGGCAAACGCCGTGACGTGGCCAACATCCTCACCTCCTCTAACCATGCCCTTCCTACATGGGCATCTGGCATGACACAATCTTTGACACCTTGATCACCTTGATCTGACAGCACTTGACCACGGGCAAAGAACCTTGGTGGCATCACAGTGGCAGACCATTACAGGATAGACTCGGATAGACAGTGCACTACCAGGGTGGCCACATGTGGCCATATGTGGCCATGGCAAAGGAAAACTGTCAAGCTTGGTCAGCTTGGTCAGTTTGGTCAAGAAATGTCAAGAATGTCAAGATGTTAAGACCTGTTCAAATGTCAAGAAGCAGGAATAGGTCGGTGAGAATCTGTGCCAAATGCAGATCCCTGTAGGACTGGCGCTGCCAGCTGTATTGCTGATCCACTGCCTCAGCAACTCGGATGGCAAGAGTCTGAAATGGTCTGAAGCTTGTGATGACTCTGTGACGACTGAAGTATGTGCAGTCTTGGCCGCCCTTCTCACAGCCCCCAGAGGCCCCATTCTCTCCATCCAGCCCCAATGGCCCAGCCTCCTGCAGCACCCTTAGATCTCCTAGCCACTCACGAAAGGCTTTCTCAAGTGCCTCTGGCGCTGTAGATCGGGCCCTGTGGCTGATGAGAGCTGCCATGGCTGGCTTCGTCATGTCCTGAGGCCGCACCACCACATGTCACAACCTCCACGCTCCCAAGCTATCCAAGCTCTGCAACGGTGCCCTTCAAAGATTTTACAAGTGCGTCCCAGAAACAGTCTTCCAACATGGGAATGGTGCCTGTGCCGCAGGATCTAGCCAGTAAGTTAGATTATAAACTTGGGATTTCCCGAGTCTAGGCTGCATGCAGTACTAGATTTCTGTGCAAAATTTCCATCAGTTTAGATAGCGTTTGGTTGTGATTACCTTTCCCATCAGCAATGGTGCACTTCATACGGTGCAGGGTCTGCCAGCTTCAGCGCCTCAGCAAAGCGCGGAGGAGCCTGTAGAGCTGGGCCATCGATTTTGACCAACGCTTTTGACAAATCAAAATTATCAAATCCTACCAGGGTCCAACATGTCTTGTCAGCAAACCATGAGCCGCACCTGCAATGTCCAGCTGAGGTCTGGGGCTCCCAAGGTCCAATTGTTGCCCAACGAACCCCGGTGCAGCACTAAGACCTAGCCACTGTCTGGAAGCTATGCAAAGCTATGCATACGACGCATTGCCGAAAACCTCCCTGAATGGGGAATGACTCAGGATGACAGCACAAGCCTGGCCTTGCTAAGATCTCCCTCCTTCTGACCCTTGTGACCCTTGTGCCTTGAACGATGACCAGGCATCCTCATTGGAGTGACGATACCAAGCATGTAGGCCAACGGTCCGTGGACCACCGGCCCGCTCCAAGAGGCTGGCCACAGGTCGAGGAAGCCATCGGTCATATGCAAACCTTGGCGGGGGTGTGGGCCAGTGGGGTTGTATTCTCGGACTTGCATGGCATAGAAGAAAGAGCTCCTCACAAATCATCGGGGTCATCATCAACAACCACATCATCCAGAAATAAAGTCGAAAGGAAGCGAATCGTCATATGCATGTTACATCAAGTAGAAATGAACCATCAACATCACGACGCCTAACAGGGCAATACCGAAGTGGCAATGTTGTGGGGTCTCTGAGGAGAACGGTCGGAATGGACTTATCGGCGAACGGAATCGAACGGACAGAACAGAACTCTCGTATATCATCAAAACATTTCAATTCAGGAGCACATGGATGTACATGGTACTGTAATAATTAATAATCATGATAGTGCTACAGTATGCTACAGTATCCAATGTGTTTTGCTCGGGCGTCCTCCCAACTCCTCCGAATTTCGTTCAAGAGGCTCTAAATGGAAAATAGGTGCATAGGCAGCAGTCTTCCAACCAGCCACGCTGCCAGCACCAGCAGCTTCGGTAAAATCCACGGTCATTGTAATGTCCTACAGGCAGTTGCAATTGACATGTCCCTGACCCATTTGGTTGATTAAATCCGTTCCAGAGACAAGAGAGCTAGATCCCACGCCTGCAAGCCAGGGCAAGCCAAATACGATCCGGCACATTCAGAGGTGGCTTGGCGTGCATCCATTATGTGGATGCCTTCATGATTGGGGTGCACCAAGGCATGCCTCAGCCCGGAAAAATTGAATTCAGAAAGGAACCATAAGGAACCTATGCCAAAAAGCATTGGCATCAATAATGAAACTCAATGAAACTTGTGGCAAACACAATCACACAATGGAACCTCTTCCGCAGCACGTGTCTTTCTGGGCTTGACTCGTCCAAGCTGCCATACCAAAGCATCTGCATCGGCACCATAATCAATTGATATCATGAATCCTTCATCGACAAGCTCGCTAGCCTGCAACCAATGATTACACCGGTGCATCAACAGCAAGGAATGGAGGCTTTGCTTCCTCTAGCAATGCGCTCGCATCTGGGTCTTCAAGGAAACCACACTCCAAACATCCAACAGTACCAAAAGTGCAGAGAAGCCATGATTGCACGCGCAGCGTATCTGATACAGTCCCCGATCATCCTCAATCTGCACAAATCGATACAGGAGAGTTGAAATTCTCTCAATTTGCCAGCTGCGTCTTGGATGCATCCAGCCTCGCGTACAAATTGTGCATGGCCAGGTTGCACCAAAACTTTCCTCAGTTCACTGAATCTATCCCAGCTGCGAAGGTGCCCTTGCTTCTGGATCTTAACAGCTTTCACTCTTGCATCCTTTTCATTCCTTTTCCATTTTTTACGAACAGCTCTTCAAAGCCCAAGCACAGTTGTAGTGTCCCCTCGCCCCTCCGGTGGGCAGCATGCCGGAGATCATAGACATGGGCAACGGCACTCCGCACCCTTGCAGCGAGAGCCAGGCGTTCCGCATGGCGATGCCGCCAGGATTCCAGCTCTTGGCACCTAGTGATGATGGCACTGGGCTCATCTTGGGCAAATTGCATTGTACAAACACACACACAGGTATCTAATATTATATATACATATATTTGTATGTGTGTGTGATTATGTATGTATATCTTGGGCAATTAATGCAAATTGCATTGTACAAACACACAGACGCACAGGTATATAAAATATTATATATATATAATATATAAGTTACATTTACAGTACGTGTATCATCAGGAACTGATGTCGGGAATTGCTGAACTCCCTGGGGTCTCTTCTCGTCCTACTCATCTTCACGTGCACTCAAACTTCGTGGATTTCGCTTCATGTCCAAAGAACTTGTGCTGCACGACGCACCTCTCAAATGCAAAACTTCCTGACTGATCATACGTGTCCCATCTCTTCATCATCAACAACAACAATATCAACAAGAAGAACACCGACATCCTCTCAAATTTGATCTTCGTTCTGAACAAAAACTTCGTCTTCAACTTCATCTTCAGCTTCATTTTCTCACCATGGTCTTAATTCGTCTTCCCCAAAGATCTCAAAGTTTGAGGCTACCTTGCTACCTTGATGTACTGCGTGATGAATGTGTGATGCACTGTGTGATGCACCTTGCGGGGCTAAGCGCGAAGTAAACTTCGTCGCTGTAGATCCGACCCGGAAGCTCCGGGCCACCTAATAGCAGCGCCTGCTCGGTGTCCAGTCCCTCCTCCAAGAGTCGAGCTGATCAACCGAGAATGATCCCGTCGACTTCAACCTGACATGTTTGATGATGATTTATGTTGCAACCCCATCAGCACGGTCCTGCAAGGCAATGCGTCTTAACTGTCTGTAGCGATGCTTGCTGAGGAGCACCTGGTCGCACTTTCAGGTTCGACATCGACAAAGCTGGCAAAGCCAGTGAAGCAAAATGCCAGCAGTATGGGGAAGATTGGTGAAGTGCTTGCAATGTGCCAAAGGAGAATCATCTACAGTCGCTGCAGAAAGTGGTGCATTCAGCTCGATTGTCTTGTGTTTCTCTACGGCCACATTTTCCTTTCAGGATCAGGAGGCAACGCACAGCAACAATGTCTATTGGAGTCTATTGGATGAAGTGTGAATGGCCACATCACTGGCAAGACAATGCAGGATATCCTATCCCTTTTTGCGCTGGCCCATCTTGCCCAAGCCAAGGCAGGTCACCGTCCCGTTGGTTCTTGCCAGCTGCTGCCGATAGCGCTGCAAAATCTGGTTGCTCGCTGCCAACTTACCCATTTGAATGGAAGAGTGGTCATCCTGCGAGGCACGAGTACGCGCTGGGTTGCACTGGTACATACTGAGAGATGATATGAGGGTGAATACCATGGTTGAATATGGTTCAATAATGTTGAGCATATTCGTGCGGGTGCCCTCAAATCGTTCCCATACCTTCCCAGCAATCCTGCATGAGGCTGTCTACGGCCAGGAGTAGGGCGGTGCAACAGAGCTGCATCGGGCTGCAGCGCTTCATCTCTTTTTCGGTGAGGTAAGCAGACAGTCTTTCAACCACCTGGCAATTTGGCAATTCAAATCTCTCTTTCGCTGCAGTAGTCGCTGAACCATGCTGACCCTATGGTTCGCTGGGAAGGAAAATGACATTTTCGCTTCACCTCAAGCCTCAAACCGCCCCACCTGGCGTTGCAGCAGTTGGGTGTCCAGCAGACCGCAAGGCAGCGATTTGCCTTCCCATCTGATGGACTCCAATAGACTCTTAGAGTTGGCGTCCTTACAAAGGCATGGTGGCAGGGTTCAGTTGCGAACGGTTATCCAAGGTTAATCTGAATCTTTATGAGCATAGTTCAGTGGCAAATCTTGTTCATTGGTCCGTTGGTCTTTGGTCTGACTCGAAGACTGCTCTCCATCATCTGCAAGGCATGATGTTTTCTCACGCCCAGGCGCATCCTCACCAAGCAAGGCATACAAGGCTTTCTCATCAATTCGGTGGAGCACATGGGCCTCAGTGCATGTTTTGGACACTGATCCGTTGAGCCTCCTGGACATCGGGGAATACAGAATACATCAAGCGGAGCGATGGTTTGCTGTTCAAACATTCCGAAATGCAGATGCTGGGAAACCTGGGGTTACAGGGGGTGCTATGTCCAGCGATGAATGTCAATGAGCAAATATGGCAAAAGGAAGCCTGCAGAGGCAACTCTCTTGTCCACAAGGCCCCAAAGAATCAGTAGAAAACTAACCTCCGGACTCAGCACATCCACTTGCCTCCCGGTAGGCAGAACAAAGCTTGCATCGCTCCACATCGGGGGGATTGCCTGCCTGGCACAAAGCTGCTCAAATTTCAGACCCCAAATCATCCAGATCAACACACGTGCCATGGGTGTCATGGGTGCCATTTTTGTCAATCTATAAAGTGGTGAATCCAGTCGGACGCATCTGGTTCAACACCGTAGACCATGGCAAGAATGGCATGACTTCATACCAAGCCCATCAATTGGGGAGCTAAGGCTGGGACGTGCCAAGACAAGCGCAAACGCACTGGATCAAACCTCAGGGCTGACAACACAGCTTCAACCCGGCATGGAGAGACCACTAAGGCTTGCATCTTGCATCGATGGGGCTCATCCAAAAGCTCGTTGGAGAGCACCACGGAATACCTCAATGTAGAATCATGAAAATGACTCCCGACAAGGAAACATCGAGAATGGCCAGCGTCTGTGGATTGGATATGATCGGTCAGGGCCAGTGTGATCCAAGCTGCAAGATGCCATCTGCTTCCTCCAACATTTGCTGCCGCAGACCAGAAGCTGTTCGGGCGTCCGCATCAGAGATTCGAAGTTTGCTGGGGACGAATTCCGCAGCGGTTTTCCTTCAGAATTGACATAGTACATCTTGGATGAAGAGGCTGCCTTCTTGAATTGACCACAACTAAAATTGCGCTCCCCAAACTTCTGCATTGAAAAGATTCCATGCTTCAAAGATCCTAAGCGAGACTCAAAATTCCAAATGGTAATTACCAGACTTTGGGCCATCTAAGGTTACTATATACCTTGTTTTTTTGGAGCATGCAGCTTTATGCAGCTTGGTGAACCACCATGCCTCTGGGCTGCCTGAAGGGCCGGCGAGCGCTCGCCGATGACATACTTCTGAAGGGAGCTAAAAAATTGAGCGTGCTCATTGCCTGAAAACCGATCTGTCTTTAAAACCGAGACAAAGACACAACACAGCATCCTTTGACTGCACAGGCATACTGCTGCGCACATCTAAAGAACTCTGGTTCCAAGTTACGCGCATGATGGAGAATGTCTCGGGCAAGTACACCTGTGCCACCTGACCAGGGCTGGAATAAACTGCAAGATCTACTCATGTAAGCATAATGATACATATTGTATATTATTGTTTATATTGTATATGTATATGTGCGTGCGTGTATTTGAATGGGAGCTGCTGATCCTTTCACCTCCAAATTCGATGATGAAGAAAGGTTGCGGCCGCCCCATTGCGTTCCACATGCTCACGATGCGATCACACACCAATTGCCCGAAGAAAGGGCTCAGCGACCTAATCATCCCATTGCTTGGACTATGAGGGTGACTAGAAGCTGAACCAAGCGGCAAACTACACTGACTCCAAGACAAACAAATTTAAAAAGTGAATGGTTCTTCATCAAAACAGACCACAACATGCCTTCCAAAGATAGCTACCAAAAAAATATGGCAAAACGGCTTTGTATAATGCTTCTTAGCTCTCTGGTTTCCCATCTGAGGTTCAAAGCATTGGCTGGGTGGTGTATGAGTTGAAGTACGTAGATCCAGATGGATCCTGCCATGCCGTGTCTCTCACTGCCCCTCTCTTTCTCGGGGCAAGATTCGTCTAGAACCACAAAGAAAGCTACCAATCGATTCACAGCCGCCAATTTGCATGGCCGCAATATTGTGTGGACGGGTGCATTTGGGAGTTCTGGTGATCTGGTGTGCCCAAATAAGCAGAAAGACACTTGGACTTCTGTGCCCTCAAATTCCTAGTGGGTTCGAGGCTCAAGTTTGGGATATGCCGCATATGCCATTTCAAGATGCTGAAGCCGCTAGCATGTCATGCTGCGCGACATCCCGGACCATGTCGGACCATGTCCTGGGCAGATGGTTGGTGAAGAATTCTGCCTGTGGAGTAGTACCCAAAGTCGGACCCGTATTGCGCATCTGTGTAGAACTCCTGTCCGGCACGACAAAGGAAAGGTCCGTCAATAGCAAACACAGAGCAACAACAACAATAAGCAACGCATCGATGGCTGCTGAGCCTGTGTGATTGGTTGTGGTTGAAGAACACAATCACCACAATTTTGGTAACTAAAAGGTCTGCAATCACAACGTTGATTAGCATGTCTGGTTGATTCTGTCAGTAGGAGCTCCCACAACGCAAGTTCAATATAAGTTCACTAAAGGAGACTGATGTTCAAACCCAAATCTCCTGGAAGGTATAAAAGTTGTCTTGCGTAGCAGCAGAGTTCCAAGCTGCCACCAAGGTGAAGCTTTGAAAGAGAACAACCTCAAAATGACATGAAGAAAATGAGAGGAGCCTTGCTGACGTGGCATGACCATCAACGTTGAATGCTTCTCCCCGACCAAGCCTTTGCAGTTGCACGGTTCCAGCAAGATGGCACCACCATGGCATTGTGATACTTTGGCTGTGAAGCCAACAGGCGGAGCTGCCACTTGAGAAGCTAAGGTAGTAACAAGACAGTGCCCATCGTGGCCTGAAGGTGTTCTTAGAATTCAGTTTGGTATGCAGTGGGTCGTGATTGCATCCTCTCTCGGTCTTGAAATTGGTCATGGAAACTTTGAGCGAACTTGTGCCATGATGCCCTGCATGATCCAAGCATTCTCAATACTCGAGGACTCATAGTCTAGGGAGTCTAGCAGCTTTCTGGACCAACTGCGCACATCAAGTCAAGCATCCTGATTCTAGGGTGTCACAGGGAATCATTAGTGATGTGGTCCCCAGCATTTCTTGGTCGATTCAGAGTCCGATTAGCAGGATACATGGCAAGTTTATATCAAAGCAAAACCCAGCAAAAAACACTATGAATCAATGATTACCCAAGTCTCAGACTTTACCGATCTTTACTGTACCATGCTTTGCCTGTCAAGCCCATGTCATCCCCTTATCCCATACCTCCCGTCGTCCTCCATGCGCCATGATCACAGTTGTTACAGTTTGGCGGATCGCGCAATTTGTCCCATGGCTCCTTTGAACGCAAGTGATATAGGTATCCCGACCTTGGTCAATGTCGAAATATGTCGAAGGAGCTTGTCATACCTTGTCAATCCTTGTCATATGTTTCAGCCGGCTCCACAGATCAAAACCGTCCTGAATCTGGAAACGTCAAATGATACAGGTGATTATGAAGTGACTATGAAGTGGCACCACGCTAATCGCACGTTAAGCATCCCATACCACCGTGTTGTTGAGACGACTACAGGCCAGCGAGCGGGAACTAGCTGCAGACCGAGGGTCACGATGAGCTCGCTAGGCTTTCGCACCATGTGCACCACTCTTGCATCCTTTGTACGAGGCGGTGTGCAGGAGAAATCTGTACACAATTTAGGTCCACCCACATTGACGGGACATTTCTGAAACCTGCACCTATTCCCACTGTGACAACCTTGCACCCAGCTCGTTTCCAAAGGTGTCGCGCCAAGCAGCGCCAGGTATTAAATAGTCATTCAGGATTTCAGGATGCCCCATCTGCGAAGGTGCTATCCAATAGGACATCATGCGTCGTGAGCCCTGCGACAAAAGGATTCCAGCGGCTTACAGGAAGCAGAAAAATAGGACCTCTCTTCAGCTGCCTGGAACAAATGTGTTGAGACCCAGTGTACTTCTTATCGACCATCACAGCTGTATTGGAACTTGGGAGAATGTACCTTCCAAGCTGCCAGAAAGATAGGCACTAGGGTCCTCTTAATGCTCGGGTCCCTCACAGCCGGTCACAATTTTGACCTTTGCCTCCTGCAAAAAGACACCACGTTGGAATGATGGACTAGTCTCCGTCCAAAGACTTCTCACCCACGAACTGCTCACGCCTTGGAATTTGGATCTTACCAGCGGATACCAGTGGTGCACTTCCAGAGCAAGCAGGTGATTTGTCTTCAACTCAACTGTCCTCGTGCTCTGGTCTCCCTAAAGAATACATTGTTTCCCATGGGCAGCATGGCCTCAAGTCTCTGTTTTCCTGTGCGTTCCACTTTCAAGACGGGCTGCTGCTGCTGCCAAGCAAAAGCCGCCTCATCCGGGGACGCGTCAGCAAAGCCAGGGAAAGGGTTGCACCGGACTTGTGGTACGCAACCAGTATAAAGCCTCGGTTCGTGCATTGTGCTTGCGCAGGTATCTAGCAATCCGTACATGATAAGTGGCATTGCTGCTTGAAACTGCACCCGCTTCGCTTCATGCATGAGAGGGCAAAAATGCAACATCATTAGAAGGCAGGACCTTGTCATCTACATCAGCTGTGATAATCACACTTTTGATGTGGTTTGGAATTCCGAAAAAAAGAAATCCTTGCCCTTTCCCGTGGCTGTAGCTATACATGCTAGACATTGCTAAACAACGCTCATCAAGTGTCATCAACGTTCACTTCCCGAGTCGTTCATGGAGTGCCCAGCTTCCCTGATGCGCTTCTTCAGCTGCTCTAAAACATGTGCAGGTGTGGCACTCGAAGCGTTTGGCGCTGTGGATGGCATGCGGGTGCCGTGGTGGCTGCGAAGTAAACTTCTCCACAACTCGGCGGTGAAATTTCTTGGCTCCTGCAATCCATAGAGTTTCTGGCCGTGCTATTTCAACGCGTGATGATTGAGAGCCTGGGCCCTTCAACTCACTGAGTTCATCCCATTCCAAGACGATCTTAATGTAGCACATATTGCAGACACATGAAGATCAGGAACACCAACATTGCATCATTCTACGACCATCACCCCCGGCAGACCAGCAGGCTACAGCAGCGCCGGGCTTCCCAGCCCTGCAGGCCGAGCGAAGTGAAGCAGCTCACGCTGCCAAAGCCATCGTAGCGCGAGGGGTCGCAGCACGTCTGACAGGCGTATCCAAGCAAACAGCAACCAGAAATCTAACAACTATGTACAACAATATGCAACAATGCTGACATATGCTGACAGTGGAGGGTGATTGCAATGGGGGTCAATTGCTTAGGAATTATATGCTGAAATCGTTCACAACATCTTTACATGCAAGAGATTTGCGCAAAACTGTCCCTCAACTGGGGTGGTCTTGTGCGCTGAATATATACATGTCGAAAGCGATGCACCTGCCAGAGGTTCTGGGGCTGCACACTTGCACGAGTAACCTGAAGCAAAACAACCTTCTTGTACTGTGATGCAGTCACTACAATCTATTTATAGATAGATGATGATATAGATTGATATCTATATATTAATATGTAGATATATGTATATACATGTATACGACCCCATGCCAGTTCATAGGACTCACAACTCCGACAAAAGGGTTGGTTGGGAACAAGATGCCGAGCAGCAGTTTCTCCACACACTTCGGAAAAATGCTCTGTTGCCCAAACGTTTGCGGCCTGAAAGAAAGAGAGAGTCCAGCATCAAAGAGTCGAGGGTGGTCTTGCTTCCGCAGGTCCTGAAATGTCCTCAACAGTTGTATATTCATCGTTAGTTCTCTCCAAATGCATCCAAATGCTGAATCCTAGCGACCCTCCTAGGGACACATCCGATGCCCACAGAACACAAACTGCCAAGGTGCCACATGATCTACATGCGTTGCAAGACCACCTGGGCCACCGGGGCCATCCGATCCTCACCCCAAGCCACAACAAAATCGATCTTGACTCTGCATGTGCTTTTGAGAAATCAATGCCCATGAATATCCATGAATATTATTCACATGGGGTATCTTCCTGCTCTCGTCGCCATACCAGGACATGCGGTATATATATATATATGTGTATGTATGTATATATATACAATTTCATACAATATGATATATACTGTGTATATATATATATATGCGCGTGTCTGTGTGTGTGACTGTGTGTGTGTGTGTGCATGTACGTATGTATGTATCTATGTATAATAACTTCCATATACTGGTGTGTGCATAAATACATTATAATACATTCATGTATGCAGTGCAATGCAATGTAATTGTGGATGTCAGCTTACAATTGGTCGAAAAGATTGTGACACAGCCTCATCCCTTTGTGTGGATAGCAGCCCGCAGCTGAAATATAGATGATTACAAATGCCTCTGTGAATAATCTCAGCACCAAGGAATTTATGCACGCCACGCGGCGGGAAATTGACACCGGCATGTTCGCCATGAAGTGCACTTTGAAGCAAAGGCATTTTTTGATCGAAAAGATTGTGAAGCACTATGGGATCTCTGGCCACATGCGAATATGCGATTCTCAGAGTGCATCTGTTGGCTCCTAGGCTGTCTCCTATGCGTGGTGCAGTGTGCAGGTAGCATCTTCCAACCATATGTGTATGTGTATATATATATATATATCTCTCTCTCTCTCCCTATCGCCATGTCGGAGGTTCAGCCATATGTCTGCTCCATTTGTTGAGGGTCCTTCATGTATCACTTCAATCTAGGCTTGCAGGATTCTGCAGAGTTTCCAGAGAGTGTCAAAGATACACAAGACTTCTTTGCAACCGCTTTGCTTTGAGCCGTCAATGGATCATCGCTGGAATGATGCTAAACTCATCATGCAACAAAAAAGTTGCAACAGGAAGAACGACCTTGCAGATGTGCCAGTATAGTCTAGTCTATGAGCATGACCCTCAACTACTGCAAGGCATGTTGTGAATAAGGTGAGGTCGATCGAGACTTCATTCGTCAATTGCCATGGTAGAACTAGGAAGTTATCATGTGCGCTAGTTCACCCCATGGCGCAGCAAAGTTGCTTAGGCATTGTGCAGTGAAGTGTTCCCCAGAGTGATGAGAAAAGAAAGAGTCCCAGTCCCAGAAGGCCAGTTTCTGAGCCATGAATTGCAACTCTTGGCTTGAAGAGTTGGGCTGCCCACATCCAGATTCGTTGACAAGGTCACCAGCTGGTCATCGGATTGAACTGGGATTGGATAACCTCAGGCGACATCTGTCCATGCAAAGCTGGACCAACCGGCAAAAGAGGCTAAAGTTGGCTAAAGACCCTGAAGTCGGCTAGAGAGAGAGAGAGGGAGAGAGAGAGAGAGATATAGGGAAAGAAAACAATGGCAAAGCAAACGGGTCAGGCTCCCAAACCCAGTGCAGCAGCTAGGCTGGCAGGCAGCTGAACTGCCTTGGGGCCAAGGAAGCTCTAGCAACACCATTTTTTTCGAAGCTGTGCTTAAAGTGTTTTAGCTTTCCTGTTTCTCTTGCAATCAACTCGATGCTTGCACAGTGTTCTTGTGATTCAGCTCCCTACCGGCAGTTGCAGCGGAGCGACGACCTTAGTACTCTGCATACGTAAGGTGGGCCGGTGTGTGTCAGTATCCTGGCTATGCAACTGTGTTGACTAAGTAGACTATGATATTTGGCGCAGGTTGGCCGATGGGACAGGTTGGCAGACTTTGTGCTTAGCTTTGACAAATCTCCAAGGCTCCAGCAGAGCGCTGCACCTCAAAGTCGGTACAAGTTTGGTAGAAAAATGCGTTTAAAGCATGGACAAAAAGATGATTCTGGGGAGTGCATCACGGTGAATGACGTTCAACATTTAGAAGCACCCCTTTGCAAAGCAAAAAGCAAAAAAAAATACACAAACCAAAGCGAAGAAAAAGCAAACAGGTTCTAGAAATGTGACAATATCATCAATGTAGGAGTGAATAATGCCCATATCAATGCGTTGGACTGTCTGTGTCGTTGAGCCTATGCATTGAAACTGACATTCCTGGTTTCTGTTTCAAATCCAAAATTGTTTCTGACTTTGAGATTTGAAACGCATTTTGCTGTGTTTTTTGCTTTGTTTCATTCAGCACCTTCAAGCAACACACTCGATCTTGAAGCGATTAAGTTTGGAATATCTTTCATCAATCTCATCCCTGTCCCTAACAGCTAACGCCTTCCTCTTGTCACATTGTCTTCCCGTGTTTCCAGATCTCTTCGGTGATGAAAGCCTCTACGAAATAAATTTCCAGTAGCAAAATATGTATTGTTTCTTCATCATGTTTGGCTGTCAGGACATTAGTACATGTGATCTTTGATAATTAGATCAGATCCAAATGGAGATTCTTAAATAAAGGGGGTTGTCACGTTTCAGAATGATAATTACTTATTTCTCTACCCCTGCCAGTCCTTAAAAAGTAGCGTGGCATCCTTCGTAGTTGGGACTCTTGTAACGCTTTCATTCATAGCCTGCTTGAGATCAAGCCAAGTCAATGTGGTTTCTTACCTCGTTCACTCTTCGCCAGTTTAAACATCCACATTATTCAGTCGCTGTTTGCCTGCTTTGCTGGTTGCTACTCAATTCTAACAAAAGCTTCAACCAAGTCATTTGTTCGAACTTCACTCCTCTATCTCCTCTGCGCCTGTTTCAGTTTCATGTTGTCTTCACATGGCCAGACTGTCATGCCTTGATTCCAACGTTTCCCTTTCGCTCGACTCGTTTACCCTCTCGATCGTTCAATAGCTGTCATAGCTTTTTGCGGAAAACAATACAATAATGAATGGAAAGTGTACACCCCAGACTATACTTTCCTTTACATGGCAGTGGTCTCTTACTGTCTCTTGCAACTTATAGCGTGTAACTTATGACTGTTGTACTACCTTTGCATCAAACCAAACACTTCATGACTGTGAAATCCTTCCAGTCATCCGCCCTCATTACTTCACATGCATACGCACATAAGTTGCACTACATTGTACATGACATTGCACTACAATACATGGCATTACAATGTACTGCATTGCACTGCAGTGCATTACAATACACGATGAATTACATGCATACAATATCATGTCCTTCTCCTTCACTGAGCAATATCAATATCTACAAACCTACTATAGGCCCCAGAAATCTGCAGCCTGTTTACCCTACCCTCAAGGCAGCGTCATCATGTGTCGTCATAGATGTACAATGGAAGACTACTAGAAACAAATTGCATCCACCCGATTCCCGCCTGCACAATGCCAAGCGCTAGCAGGGCACTGCTCATGGCCAGCATGGCCACTGGTGAAGCAGCTGCCTTGAACAACAAATTCTCTAAACTCCAGTGACGTCCCGAAATTCTGGTTGGGAGGGCCTTCTCAGCACAAACTGAGAGCCTAGCAATGTCGAAATCTGCTGCGCGATTCAGGCGCCTTGGCGGAGCAGCTATTGAATCCTGACAAAGCTTAGCTTATCAGTCTTACCTGATCACACTGCAGATTTGGGCATCACAGGAATGTCTTGCCAAGGACTGACAAAATGTTGGAAATCCCATCGCATCTTGTATCTGCAATCTCATGTCACTGGGCTATCCAACCCAGAACTCTTGGTGAAGAAAGTGCTGCTTAGGTGACCAATGCTGGAAGACCTTCGGAAGGCGATAAAGCTCGAGGAAAGTTCCCATTTCTGTATATATCAAAAACATGTCCACGTGATCATACGCGATCCCACACGTCTGAATTCTTTGGCCAGTCCAATGCTATTCTGGGGACTTTGGGTTGAGCAAGCGTCACCTGACGATACCTGACGATTGTTCCACATCTCTTTCCACCAAGCAGCGGAAGTGGTATCTGGATGATGTCCAGACCTTGTCTGTGCGCAACACCTGGAGGATGGACTCTGGAAGGTGCTTCATGGTGCTTCAATATCTTCAATCTTCTGTTGCCGCCTTGACTCTATTTCTGATAGAAGGGGTGCCTCTTCTTGCCAGCAGGCCAGCCACCAAGGTCCTTGGCAAGCACTCCTTGAGTATCTTGAGTTGATACATTTGAACAAAACCACGACGTTTCGGCCTTCCAATCACAAACCCATGATTAAACTGTAAAACAACATTGAGGCAGAAACGCCAACAGGGCAGGAGTAAGCGGCCACAGCGGAAGCACGTTTTCCTTGACCACACCCGCACCCGACTTTGGAAGACGACTAGACTAGACAAGCAACGTGCTGCTATTGATGCGGGGTAGCCTACCACAAAGGAGTAAGACATAGAGGTGGAGTTTCCATGTAACAAAACAGCTATGCCAAATCTCCCTCTATGTTCCTCTACTATATAGATTCATATAGATTCATGATAGATTCCATATAGTGACGCTAGTGACTCTAGTGACTCTAGTGGACTTGTTGAGGTCTGAGGATGGGACGATGCCATCCATAAAGAGCTGCCAGGTGTCTGAGTCCCACGGCCTCATCCGTGACACTGACGTGGCTTCTGCCTGGTTCTGCCTGGATTTCTTTGGTTCGTCGTTCGCTTCGTCATTCTGTAACGTTGTAACGTCAAGCGTGGAATCCATTGGAATTGGAATCCCCTGGAGAGCGTAGGATCCAGGATGGCAAATGATGCAGTCTCTGGACATGTCTCAATGCCTCTCCAATTCCCAGTAAACATAGTTGTAAGATGTTGTAAGTTGTAAATGTCTTTATTTACTTTGGGGACAACTGCAACTTACTGTAGCCTGTGTTTTTGTTCATGAACAACTTTGTGCAGCACCAAATCTCCAGTGGCTCGAGGACATCATCCCTCAGCGATTCAAGGATCTTTCTACGGACACTTTCACTGGAGGGAGTTGGTAGACCGATTGCAGGTGGACAAAATGGAGAGAGATGCCTGAACACGCTCTGACTTTCATATCCAGAATGTTCAGCCTTCAGTGGGGAGCATTTGAGCACGTTTTTTCAAAGTGCAACTGTCATCCTCTGCATTGCATCTTACGTTAGCGATGGTTTTGACCTGAGACCTCTGTCTTGAGGAAATTGTAATGTCAAGCTCAACGAATTCGATTAAATCAATTGGCTCAACAAACTGGATGTCGCCATGATCATAAATGGATGCAGGAAGGTACAACAGTGGCAAGAAATGGCAGCAATATAGGCGGACTGGAATCCTACCAGGTAGCACATACATGATTGCCACAGCAACGAAAACTCTAGCCACCAATGGGGCGATTAGATAATGATTAATGCTTTCTTGACCTCCTTGGAATCCCCACGTCAGATTGGTCTGCGTCAGAATCTGTGAAATGCACAGGGTTGAGGTGATGATACCTCAACAGTCCAAATCTTGCAAAAGGCATCAAAAAGCAACTTGGTGAGTATGAGCATGGAGTTCACAGCCAATGGAAGAAACGGAGGAAAGCAAATGGGAGAAAATAGACCTATATTTGTGCTGGAAAATCAACCTGTTGGCGGGGTTCTACCTGGATGAGCAAGGGCTGTCCTTCCTTGCCTTGCCGTTCGCCCCACAAATCTCAGGCTGACACCTAGGGATTGGGAAATCCATTCCAAGTCCTCCACGTCCTCGGGGTTCACCCTCGGTAGATCCTCAGAGTCAGACTCAATTGACTGCACCACATGACCATCACTGAGCGTGGATGCCCTGCAATTTCCCTAGTCAAAGGACTTTCTGCTTAAGCCGCGGCCCTTTTCACCAGCAAATATCAGGAAATTACTTGCAAAATGTCTTTCAGCTTCTGTGCCCGAAGGAAGCAACATGAAAAGCGATCCAAAAATGCTGCAGGGCGCTCCTTGAAGGAAAAGAATGATGGAGATGGCATTACGTAGAGTCGAAGGTAATAGATCAAAGTCTTGGAGGGGATGCTTTGGAGTCCTCCCTTCAGGCACCATCACTGAAAACATGTCTCGGTATCAGTCCTACTCAGGGAGTACTGTGGATGGCCTGCTGCAAAGCGCCAACTTCCCGCAACAGAACAACTGCTGCAGCTGCCATCCACTCACTCCCCAGCCGTCCGCTGCGTGCTTTCACGAGCGGCTGTTTCGGCTGGCTGACAAAGGCACAGCAATTTGCATCCTTTCCAGCAAATCTGCCTGCAAATTTCTGACCCTCATGCGTATTCTGGTACCAGCAGGGATTGACAGCTTCTGCCGCAAAGTACGGATTAAAAAGCTAGTAGGGAAACCAATTCAAATCCCAGAAATTGATGCCCATTCATACAATATGCACACAGCGCAAAGATGTACCTGTATGTAAGATACTATACAAAGAGCTACGGCACATAAAGGTGCACATGTATTTTACGCATCGACTTGAATATAGATAAATTAGAGGATAGCATGCATATATAGAGAGAGACAGAGGGAGACAGATGAATAGACAGATATATGTTTAAAAAAACATCTAGGTAGATAGACAGATCATGATAGATCCGCGTGTGTGTGCATATACATATATATATGTATATATATATATATGTGTGTGCGTGTATACCTCTCTCCCCCTCTTACCTCTCTCCCCCTCTCTCTCTCTCTCTCTCTCTCTCTCTCTCGCTCTCTCTCTCTCTCTCTCTCTCTCTCTCTCTCCATCGCCATCCCGTATAACATACGTATGCATATAAATTACACATGCATATATTTACATATGTTAATACATATATACATAGATATATATGAATATATAGATATATATATATATATATGTATATATATATATATGTATGTATATGCACGTACATATGTATGCATATGTTAAATACTACACAAATACTAATAAAGAGAGGGAGTGGAGTCGAAATAATAAAGACATGCGTCATGGCATTCTGCGAAATGTGGCTCCTTGTACAATTCCATGAAGCAAAATGAGGGACAAAGCTTCGCAAGCAATGACACCAAGGCACCCAGCAGAGGTCTTCGATGTCTGGCTCTTTGCCAGCTGCACGGCTGTTCGAAGTGACCAAAGAGTCTGAAGGCTTGAAAGGAGCCCCTTGCCCGTGAAATGTAATAGCAAGCTGAACATCAGAGCACTTGGCTTTACCATATGGCTTTACATCATTTTACATCGTATACATAGTAAAGCTCACTTACTTCCCGGAGATCCGCTTTTTGCAAGTTCCCGTGCGACCTGTTTGCCTCTGCAGGAGCCCAGTAGCCATGCCTTCCTTCATGGCTGTATGGTCGGCTCAACCAATGTCTTCTCGCAACATGCGTAGCTCACACTCCACGAATGCATTCAGACTTAGCCCGGTGAGTGGAAAAAGGATCATGAGCTGCCACTGAAGTGCCATGCAGATGGGCGCTTAGCATAAGGTCCGAATGAGTGTGGACACATCGGGAGGCAACTCTGGGAACCTTGTGAGCACTCACATCTCAGGATACCAGTTTACATTACTTCATATGTTGATATTGTTTATATTTTGAGCTGCGCTGTCTCATTGGAAACTATGGGATGGATGCAACATGATGCAATATCATGGCAAAGCCTTAGATGATCTACTAGGCTTAGTAGGCCCGTGAGATGTGGTGAACTGCCTGCCAGCAGCGCCCGTCTCGGGCCATTGACACTGACAGGGCTGGGCCCAAAAGGGCCAAACCTGATGCCCAAGCAACTGGACGTTCACGCAAATCCGGCCCAGGGTAGCGTGCTCAGCTTCATATGCGGTCCCCCTTTGGCATCATTTGAAACGAGCGACCCTCAGATTGGGATGTTGGGAATGTGGTTGTATGTATGTATGTATGTATGTATGTATGTATGTATGTATGTCTGTCTGTCTGTCTGTCTGTCTGTCTGTCTGTCTGTCTGTCTGTCTGTCTGTCTGT
>BGPT01000933.1:147953-163851 GCA_003297045.1 Symbiodinium sp. clade C Y103 | reverse complement strand
TATGTATGTATGTATGTATGTATGTATGTATGTATGTATGTATGTATGTATGTATGTATGTATGTATGTGTGTATGTGTGTATGTGTGTGTATGTATGTCTGTCTGTCTGTCTGTCTGTCTATCTATCTATCTATCTATCTATCTATCTATCTATCTATCTATCTATCTATGTGTATATATATATATATATATAGTTTTACAAAGTACAGCTGCTCGGGTGAACACGTGGCATCCGCCGGCCAGTCTATGCTGCAAAGCTCTCATATTCCAATTGATCGTCATACCTGACAAACAGCACGTTAAGTCTGCTCCCACAATAATCTGTAGCTAGGCAGGTGCTTCAGGCCAGCTGGCTTGCACATCTGAACTGTTGGGACTATCATAGGCTACTTGTAAAGGTTGATGCCGCAAGTTGTGATCCCCCAGCTGCACCTGTACCATCCTTACTTCTTCTTCACCGGCTTCAGCACTTTGAAGCTGCACATCAAGGTGTCATCGATAGACATCATGGCGCCGGCATTGTCAAACTCGCCACCTGTGCCGTTGACTTGCTGGCCAGTCTCATTCCTCTGTCTCGAAGAATCAAGCAGTCTCCCCTAAAATGCGCCTAGGATATAACTCTGCTCGAGTTATTCTTTCTGTTTGTTTCTTGGATTCTGACTGACCAGGATTCGCCATGTTATGGCTAGTTGTCTTTGACTCTTTGACCAGGAATCGCCATGTTATGGCTAGTTGTCTTTGTGTGCGAGCAGGCCTTGAATGAACAGTGATTGACTGTAATTATAAGCGACAATCGAGGATCATCGATCATGGACTATGAGAGCCAAGGAAACATAAGGCAAGAAACAGTAGTTGGGAGCACTGAAGAGGGTGATCAGCTGACGCTTCGCGAAGAACTCGTAGCCGTCTTCCACCACTTGGTGTGCCCGGCACACCAGGTCCATGTCCTCAGCCACTAGGCAACACTCTTCCCATGCATGCCATTGAACGCCTCAAAGATTAAAACCTTCAGCCTATAACTATAACATACAAACCCTTCATCCCAGCAAATCGTAGTCGGCTGAAGCAACGTGATCCACCAGTCCACTCACCCCTTTTGCTGCAGCTTTGTGGTGGCCAGGACAGGCAAGCCACATGCTTCTGCAGGAAAGTGCTCACAACATCGGGGCCAAAGATGAAGGACCTCATTTCACGGCCCTGGGATCGTGGCCCAGAGCGCCAGCTAGGCAGCTAGAATGTAGAGCTTACTGGTTGGAGGCTGCTCTGTCCTTTCAATCTTTTCGTACAAGAAACACTCCACGATCATTCTCGGCCCAACCTGTGATCTCCTGCGAATCAGCGGGCCAGACTCGGATGGATCAGAAATCCGGACGAAAATCAGTGAAAATTCCAAAAAAAGTGCATACTTTTTGGAGTGATCTTGGTGGTCACCATTATGGCAAGATATTTGGCAACCTGCACAATCGGTGTGAGATCTGTCCTTATCCGGATCAGCCCAGAGGAAATCGCAAATCAATCCGGTGTCTGGGACATCTGTTGGGCGCACGATGCGCTTGACCTGACGAGTCGTGATTCTCCACCGGCTCGTGGCAAATGGCTTGCTCCGAACAGTGCAGTGTCGGGCAAGCGGAACAGGACGAGGGACAAACAGCAAAGAAAGGTGACCCACTGGGTTTGCCTCTACCATTTCACCAATAATTTGCAGCCAGATTAGTATGGTTGACACTGATCACGACAGACAAAACCAGGCCTGCTCAAATGTAGTGATCTCCGGTGAGAGACCTGCAGAGGAGTTGAGACTCCTTCTTGCGGCATGCTCATGAAGCCACAACTCGAACCGGCATTGAAGTTATGTAAACCGTCATCATGTCCAACAGATCTGAGCCGCGGCGAAACAGCAGAAGTATGAAGTATGCGCATTCAAAAGCTTTGTCACCAACCTCCATGCATACAAACAATCTTCTCCTCAGAGCAAGAGCGAAGGAATGCGGCGGATTGCGGCGGAAAGATGAATACTCAATTACGCGTAATGTGTGTGTGTGTGCATATATATATATATATATATTCTTGCTCGCAGCTTCTCCGGCAGTGATCCCTTGCTCAAAGCTCTGGTTGAACCTACCTCGGTGAAGTCTGCCTGAAAGGTTGCAGTTTCCCTGCCTGCGATTTTTCCTACATGCCTGAAGAAGTGGCAGTCCCTATGTCAAAACCGCTCTTGCGAGAATTTGTGTAATGTAATGTAATGTAATGTAATGTAATGTAATGTAATGTAATGTAATGTAATGTAATGTAATGTAATGTAATGTAATGTATGTATGTATGTACGTATGCATGCATGCATGCATACATGCATGTATGTATGTATGTATGTATGCAAATGTATCAATTTAGACACATTACATACATATATATATAGGCAATATTGATTTAGGTGTGTTTGACTGCACATGCTTGTGCATATGCTCATGCAAATGAAACTTGCTATGTCTAAAATATTTGTTCACATCTGCGCCAGGGCGCCTCTGCATTTGGATATCTCAAACCTATGCAATAAGATATCTGTTCTTACATATGTGCACACTACAAAAAATATTGGGCGTATAGCGTAGCAAACCAGGTATTGTATGTCATATATATATATATACATGCATCCGCATATCACGGCGACGACCAAAGATTGCGAAACTTAGCCTCGTCGTTGGGGACCTGATTCAGACGATGGGACCCCATGGTATTTTTGAATGTTGAGGCGGGAACACCGCAAAAGTTTGAATGGCATCACCCCTGCAGCACATGACTGACAAGGATCATCAATGATGGCGCACACTGGCATGCAATTGAAGACGTCGCCTCACCAACCAGCAAGTCCGCTTGTGCGGAGACTTTTCGGCTCAGCGAAACTATTCACACTTCGCATCTTGCTTGATGCCCAATGCAGATATTTTGGGTTCGCTGGTGATCAGATTGAGGACAATGGTTGCTTCAGCAATTGTGAGATTCTTTTGAGGCCATGCTTCAGGCAAAGGCACAGAATTGTTTCCATAACTTGATGTTGTAGCGACGTTTGCACTCGTCATAGAAGCCGTAGATCCTCGTAATGGAGGCACATTCCTCAGCTGCAAATTGCGTGAAATGCTTTGTTGCTGTGCATACTGTACTATACAAGAATCCCAAACATCTGGGGCCCACTTGCAAGGTTTTAGCGGGCATGGTTGGCAATCCAGGATGAGTACAGGCGATGACAGCAGCCACTCGTTTGCTTTGGACAGTGCGATGGTTGCATTGAAGCCACATGATTCCCGCGTAGCAAGAAGAAATTCTCTGGAAACTTCACCTGCAAAACACTCAGGCCCGACCTCGGACCTCGGCCCAACCTAGGCCCACCTTGGCCTGGAAAAACAAAAACTTTCAGCCCATGTGGGCTCCCAGGGCCACCAGATCAACCTTTGTGACCGACCCCGACCCCACCCCAACCTACCCTGCCTTGTAGGCAAAAAGCAGCGTGATTGTCTCCAGGCTCTGCTTGCCACGGTCCACATAGTCCCCTGGACCGCATTGCTGGCTTTGACCCCATGATCAATCAACAGGTGGGATAATTCCTTGCCTTGATAGTCTTGTGGGTGCAGAACGGCATCATACTGTCTACTCTCATTCTACTTGTAGTTTTTCTGGAGGTATTCTTGGCAATTTCCTTTCTCCATCTCTGTGTCTCGGCTTACAGAGCGATGTGACCAATCTACGCGCCTAGAAAGAGATAGTTGCTCTCAGGAGGAAAGCCGCCATACTCCTTTGCTGGTATTCTTTCAAGTCGATACAGCTGCTCCCAACAAATTGCTGGATGGAAGCAGGATAATGCAGCAAAAAGCTTAAAGCAAAGTACACCCTCTGAAATCATGTGAAAAATTGTCACCAAGGTGTCGAAAGATTCTCACCAATTGCACGCCCAAGCGACAAAAAGGCGCAACAAGTCGTGGTACTGACCGTGCACATCGCCGCAAATCTTCAGGGGCGCCTACTGCTGCCGCACACTTCGGGTCAAGGGTTGCTTGGGGACAGGGAGGCATCCCCAGCGACTTCTGGTGATGCCGACAAGTTAACGATGGTGAGCTCAAAGAATGAAAATGGATGGAAAATGATGGAAATAGATTAAAATACGTGAAAATCGGGAGTATGCTGCGTGCTCCTTATTCTTCTCATTCTTTCTTCCATTGGCTCGTTTGGGGCAATCCTGCAAAAACATCCGGGGCTTGGCCTCCAGCTCCAAGAGGGGGCACTGGTCCAGGAAGATTGTCCGCGCCTGACTTCAAGGGGACAAAGTCGCAGATCTCACTATGGAATTGCGTGAAGGCAAATATACTATACTGTGCTCGCAAAATAATGGCAATAGGATTGTCAGTTCTGGTGCCAAATATACTTGAAAAACACCGGTCATGGCAAAAAGCTACCCAGAAGGGGCGATAAGCAATGCATAAGCAACGCTTTGTCGCTGTTGCAGGGCAGCTCATCCAATTCCTCTTTGCCCGTGGAAAGCTTGGATTATAATGATTACACGCCTGGAAATGCAAAGGACATCTCTCTCCCTGCTTTATTTCAAGACTGGCTGTGCTCAGGAGAACTCAGATCTCAAAGAGACCCGATCCGAGCTATCCAAGTTTGACACAGAGCCCTTGACGGCAGCTGGGAGCCCTTGCGGCAGTGCAAAGGCTCTTCACCTGGCCCTCGGGAATCTGCACCAACTTGCCCGGTTTTCCTACAGATTCACAAGTCAGAATGCAACCGATGCATCATATCTATGACAAGAGCTCAAAAAGGCTAGCATTCAAGAAATTTAAGAGATTCCAGATCTAAAAATTAAGAGAAATTCAAGAGCCAGTCTTGAGGATACAAGTTCTTCAAGAGTGTGTCTGTTTGAGGCCTTCCAGTTCCATCGGTGCAGTGTTCAAAATGTTTAAATCTGTCCTCCTTTGGCTTCCAAGCACTTCTCGATGATCTCATCATTGGCCAAGTCTTCCTGAAGCTCCATCCCGCTCTTGGTTCCGAAAAATGAAAATACTTATGCAACTGATGTATACTACTGTATGACTGACAACTGGGGACAATCAGCATGCAACAAAAAAACATTGCTCCGTAGTCGGCATAATATCTAACGCAATGACGTCAGAAATAAGATGCATGCTGCTTGCCTTAACCATCTATTCCCTGAGCAAACTCGAGTTTGCCCTAACAAAGGGGCAGAGTAATTTTGAATTTCACACTCACTTACCTGTTTATTGGTTCCAGGCAACTGTTTTCTTCATTCCGTTGTTGAAGGAGAAGAGATGCCTGTTGCAAGAGAGAGCATTTCTCTCGAATCATTTGAAGGCCAACCCTCTCAAATGCGCCGATTCAAACTGTGCATTCAAAACATATCTTTTTCCTACACCAAGGAGAGCATTTTGGTATTGTGCCTCTGGGGTGGGCAGTCAGAGGACTACTGACTACCTTTCCACTTCTCTAGTGCTTGGGCCACTGTCTGCAGCGGGAAGAAAGGCTAGAGAATGTTGACAAGCCAGACTCTCTGACAAACTGCTCTGCCCGCTCCCTCTGGAGAACTTTAGCTCCATTTCCAATGGTCTGTGCAGGGACTGCCTTGTCTCAAAGGATAGATGGACCTTGGTTTTGTACCAATACCCCTCTGACAGTCCATTGGTATAATGTATATTTATATTTATTTATTTATTTATTCATTTATTTATTTATTTATCTATTTATGTGTTTATTTATTTATTCATTTTATTTATTTATTTATCTATTCATTTCATGATGTATGTATATAATACATGTGTGTATATATATATTTATATATATATATATATATATATGTATGTAATGTATGTATGTATGTATGTATGTATGTATGTATGTATGTATGTATGTATGTATGTATGTATGTATGTATGTATGTATGTATGTATGTATATTATATGTATATATATGTATGTATATATATATATATGTGTGTGTGTGAATATATATATATATATATGTAGATATATGTGCAATGATACATGCATATATATAAAGAGAGAGAGAGAGAGAGATTATAGATATGTACAAATACTGTACTGTATATACTGTGGGATGATATATGGCATCAAATGGGCAAGGGAATCACATGAAATCACCAAGTTTTCGCTGCTCTTGGCATATCGCGCGATGCTCGTGACGCGGATGTGAATGAGGACAGATTCGGACTGTGCGCAATGGAAACGTTGGTGGCTGTATCATTGTGACAAACACTGGCAGAAGCTAATTGTGGCAGTTCAGCGCCAGTATGGTAGCGCATGGTCGAGTAAGTCAAGCAACAATAGGAACAGAAAGTTGCTTTTGATCAATCAATTGCTAAAAGGCTAAATTGTAGGAAATAGCTAAGTCTCTGGGGGTGGTAGTGGCTGTTGAAAGTTGCTGTGTATACTGCAATGTTGGTGCTACGAATCTGATCGCTCTTAGCATTGGGAATCCGAGCCTGGGGCGATCCAATGCCCAGCCATTTGAGCTGAAAGGACTATGTCTGATTATGTGTCTCAATCTGTCTCAATCTTCCTCAATTGACAACAATCAATCCATGGCGGGCAGTGGGGACCCCGATGGTTCAATGACCCTGCCGCTCACCGGGGTGCTGCGACCGCTGAAACAGGCGACCACCGCAACACGGCGAGACCGACGGACATATCGTCTGACGACATGGTATGAGAGTCACCGCATCTGAATCCTTGCAACCTCGCAACTGCCAGTACCACTGAGAAAGGCAGAAAAATGTCTACGAATCCAGCAAGATTACGTAATATGTTGCATAGGAGTCTAATGCGTGCATATCTTCCTGCAAACAATTCTCTTTCAGTTGTAGTGGTCAACTCTGAAGAGCAGACTTGGTCGTTGCTGAGGTAAAAGGTGACAGGGGCTCGGGCCACCTTCGCCCACGAGGCTTCCGTCGCTAGGACATTTTGCCCCGTCGCTCAGCGCGCCGATTCGGCATTGCTTGGATTTTGGACACGAACAATTCTAACTTGATTTTGGGACGTCCTCCAATAAAAGTCCAGTGCAGTGAAAATCTGAACCAAAGATGGAAGCATGCAAACAAACATAGACCAAGTCGAGCAGAAACAACCCTCTAACATGCATCTTGCCCCATAGATATAGACTGCAAATTAGACAATCAATATTCAAATCCTGATCTTCAGATTGGGGAATGGTTATCTTGAGAATGATACAATTCTGCTTTCTGGCTCCACAGATATCTTCGTAGGTAGAATGTATGCCTATCTCAAGAATCAAGACATTATGATGAAATGATGTCCATAGCCAAGCTCTTTCAAAGGAAAGCGGCGCAGCCCCCGTGATCTGAAAGGTCCCAAGCCTGTTGGTGGATGCCACATACCTTTGGATCTTATCATGGGCATTGATTATCGTAATTCTGTCATACCTAAGGCCCTTGGTCACTTGGTAGTCTCAACAGCTGTGAGCTAAACAGACCCAAGCTTCATAGTCTCAATCATTGCATCCCCTTCTTAGCAGCCCTGAAGGAGTTGAAACACCTGCCCAGGGAGTGTGGGCACCTTGCATTTAAGACTGAATGTAAGGGAAAATCGCATCTGGTGGATGAACTAGAAACATCTAGAAACTAGAATCGCTACTTGTGGATGGATCCGCCTCTCATCGATGAGTGGCAACCACCAAGCAGGCTTTATGGCAGCTCGTGTTTGATCCAGCTCGGGCTGCTGTTACCATCTGATGCTTCTGAGATTTGGACAGGTGAGACCTCCGTGCTAAAGTGCTGGATTGCATTGGGTCAAAGTATTCATGAAGAAGCTGCCACCGCGTTTAAACATGTTTAAACTATGTAAAGTTAGAATAGCCGCTGGTTGTCTGATGCACCTCATGTTTATCCTGCATTGTCTAAACCCTTATCACGAACACTAGTGGTTGGTCTAGATTCTTGGATGGCACTGCGGATATTACATGCACTTCTTGGCCAAGGTTGTGCAGCCCTGCTCAACTAATATCTGTCATTGAGCCGAATCCGGGTAAAAATCATTCGTGTGGCCATCCGACCAATCTGCCTGCCCTGAACACTTTCCAAACTCTCTGTGTGAACTGCTAGTGGTTTTGGTCTGATGCCAGTGCTCAACTGAGCATAGTGAAGACGAACTCATCTTCAGGGACAAAGGGAGGCAAAAGCTAAATACAAGTTTGTTGGGAGTTTGGGAGTGAGATCAATCCGTGCTAAGGCTTGACTACAGGAAGAAACTGCCTCTGACATAGAGAGATATGAAATACCTCCACATATGACACCAAAGAGAAAAATATGTTACAAAGAATCACAGATATAAAGAAGGCACAACCCTTTCTGCCTGTACTTGCTTCCTTTGCACGCATGTGTGCCTGTGCATGTCTGGGGGCAGAAGGCAAGAGCTTATAGAAACATCAGGTCAGGTCTTTCATAGCTCACTGCACCGGCAAGTCTGTTTGCGACCCTTGCAATAGTCTTCTTACTTCTTCTTCACAGGCTTCAGCACCTTGAAGCTGCACATCAAGGTGTCATCGATAGACATCATGGCACCTGCGTTGTCGAATTCACCACCTGAGCCGCTGCCAGGCCAAAGGACGTCAGTGTTTTCAGGAGTGTGGCCATGAGCCACCAGCATCCACCAGCACTACCAGCCATCAAAGAACCAACCAATAGCATGCAGGTCAGGTGCAATAGTTTGGAGCACTAAAGAGCGTGATCAGCTGGCGCTTTGCAAAGAACTCATAGCCATCCTCGACCACTTGGTGGGCCCGGCACACAAGGTCCATATCCTCAGGGCAAATCACGTGAAAAAGTGAACATCGTAAGCCGTAATGCCAGCGAAAAAAGTGCCACCGGCAAGCACCCCCAGTCAACCCACAGTGCGCGGCTTGCTGAAAGAGGCATATCTCGTGTTGATTAAAGACATCAAAGGGAAGAAACAGCCGTCTCTTTCCAAGATCAAGAAGCTTGTTTCTGCAAAAAGTTTGCAACGATGTCAGGGCCGAAGATGAACGATACTCCACGGTCGTTCTCTGCCCAGCCCGAAATGTCCTCTCAAACAATGATTGGCTCTGACTCTGTATGACCAATCTTTGAGATTTGTTGGGATTAATGATGACCAGATTTTGCAAGCATCACTTTTGTGGTTGGAGGTGTGCATCGTTAATGTGCATGATAAGTGCTAATGCAAGCCTCCGTCCACATGATAACATGCATCTGCATATGCAATTCCATGACCAAGTAGAAGTAGGTCCATATCATTTCACATCTGTGCGACTTGAGCCGTGAAGGGAGTGCCACATTTTCCATCGGAAACAACATCATGTGTCTGGCATTTCGTTTGTCTTGGCGAGTTTTGTGCTGCATCGCACTCCAAACGGAGAAGATGGTATTGATTAAAGTTTTGGCCAGAACTAATTATGTCTATTAACGTCTATTGTAGTATTGGCCCTTTCGGGGTCTCATTCAAAAAGATGGTCCTTAGATACAAGATCAACCTGTCACTGTCGGACCTTGTCCGGATCTGCCCACAAGAGATCGCAAATGAGCCCCGTGTCCGGCACGTCCGTGGGGCGAGTGATGCGTTTGACCTGCACCATGTCAGGTGAAATGCAACAACATGAAGCGACCACAGCGACCTTTGACCCTTTGACCCTTTGACCTCCACATGGTCGAGGCATAAGGCTCTGCTGGAAGTGAAGCACCTGCTAAGACCTAACTCACATTTCCTCACATGGCATGATCCCGAGACCTGATCGAAGCTGTTGATCTCGGGGGAAAGGCCGCCTGGGAAGTGCTGAGTTCTGGTGACAAGACCTGCGAGCCTTTCAGTTCTCTGCGCACAATGCTTGATTCGTTCCTTCGTTCCCTCCACAAGTCATTGCCTTTTCTTGACAAATTCCACCCCTGCACTCCGAACGAAAAGGGCTACAAAAGTTTGTCTCAGGTTTCGTTGGTGGACTTACTACTGATCCCAACACAACAAGACAAAGCAAAACAAGCTATTGGTTGCAAAAGGAGTAAGCAGTGAAAACGCAAATAAATAAACAATTATAAAAGTAAACACACTCATTGCAACAGGTTGAGACTACATCTTAAATGTCAGCAGCTTGCAAGCAGGGCACCATGCATGCACACAATCTTCTCATCAATGATGGCCTCATTCAGAATTCAGGGTCTCGCTGCAGCCACGAGAACTGGGTTGTCACTCTCCAGGCCATTTTCAGTGTGCAGCCAAGTCACACACACGGACATGCAGTTGAACACATCACAGAACTGCTTCCACAATTTGATGTTGTACCGTCGCTTGCATTCCTCAGTCCAGACCAAGTCTGCAAGCTACCCACTGTTTGTATGAGAGCGCGTGGAGAATGGACCTAAAGCAGCCACCTCATTGATTTACCCAGCTCCTTAGTGGCACAATGTCACGGGCGCACCAAGACCTAACGATATCGGATGGTTCTGGGCAACCAGTGTGTCGGACCAAAATCTGCCGTGCTGCATCGTAGAAGCCATAGATACGGGTGATGGATGCACACCTTGGTAGATGCCGTTGCGCTGCTGGCGCACCACACTTCATTCGAGGCAAGGCACTCATGGTTTCCGCGAAGCAGGAAGAAGTTCTCAGGGAACTTGACCTCACAAAGGGTAAATGGTGACACTGATTGTCTCATTTCTGCGAGTCAACCTGATTGACGCTATAGGCTTGCTGGATCTTGCTAGACTCAATCCAAGACTACTCTCCACTAGATCTTTGAAGCCGTGCGCGTTTGAGGCCTTGTAAGCGAACAGGAGGATGATAGTCTCCAGGCTTTGCTTTCCACCTCGTATTCCAAGCATCAAAGAGTGTGTTTGCCATCTTTGTCCCACACTTTGTCCCACAAGGTGTGAAAAAGTCATTTGATGATCACGGGTGTTTTGACGTGGAACGGTCGACGTAGTCACCCAAGAAGAGGTAGTTGCTTTCTGGTGGAAAGCCGCCATACCTGAGCAAGCTCTCTAATCTTCACAAGGCACGCCAAAGACATCTAAACGACCAGCGCACATTTCTCAATTCGGCTCGGAAGGCAAATCCAATCCTGAAAATCTTCGGTATCCTTCAGCATCCTTCGGTCACATCGAATCCATCTTTTGATGTCCATGCCAGGCGGCTCAAAAAGGCGGAGCAGGTCATGGTATTGGCCGTGGACGTCGCCGCAGATCTTCAAGGGAGCTTCCAATTCCTGCCGGGCAAATAATTACATATGTACATCATCATACATATCATACATACAATATGTATACCCCTGTGTGATGCGTGTGTGTGTGTGTGCGTGTGACATATATACACATCTGTGAGATGCATACACTGCATAATGCAGGTATACACACATCTAGTTCATACAAGTTAAAGCTAAATCCAAATCATGAGACACATGGACGACTCACTGTCCCCTTAGCATTGTCAACAATAGTGCATGCATATGACGGCTTGTCAAAATGTTTTCTTCTGGTTTGGTTGATAAATCATAATTCCATGCGTGCCGCTTCTGGTTTGGTCTTCAAAACTATGACTCTTCTAAACAGTCTGAAGCCCTGCATTGTATCTTTCATGTCTGAAACCTACCTAAAACCTGCAGGACATGCAACCGCACGTCTATTTGGAATGGGTGCCGCTGCTAGTGATGGAACTGGACTAACTTTCCGGCATCTGTTAGCTCTTCGTTTTCTTCTTCTTCTTCCTGTTCTTTTGCTGCAGAGCTTTTTGTTGCCCTTGCTGTCATTGCTAAAAGCTCTGAAGTTCTCCGCCGGCGAATGGGTCACGGGTCAGCCAAAGCCACTTTTTGAAACTTTTGCTAGCGCATTGCTAGCGGGGATCTAGCGGGTAAAATCACGCACAAAATCGCAAAATTGAACAAGAACCTTAAAAATCCAGGAAAATTGGTTGAGTGGCACAGACATTCAGTTTGGCATGCTTGGTTTTAAGGCGCCAATTGCTGCATCTCAACTTTTCTTCATGTGCTCTGCTGCGAACAATGCTAGGAACAACGTTTGGAATTGGCTTCAAGGAAGAGAATCTACTCAGAAACGTATCCTATGAAGAACACATGTTGAAATAACAAGCATTGAGGAAAGGAACACATAGAATTGATCTTTGAACATAAACGTAAAAAAACAAACTAGCGCAAACCTAGCGGGTTTGTTAGCGCTGCCTTGCAGAATTGGTGGATTTAGGTGCGTTCCGCCTCATAACGAAGAGGACAAAACACTAGATCCACATGAATTATCAACCACTGGTACAAATTGTCTGATAACATATTACAACTATTTTTGGCACATCGTCAAATGTGTAGAATAAATATGTACTACACCTGAGCAGCGGCTGTAATTGATGATTTGGAAAGCGTCAAGTCAGGCTCAGTTTTTCATTCCAAACTGGTCCTTCTGCAAAACAAACTCCACAGATATTGGCATCAGCAACTCCATCAACAAAACTTCCATATCTTTAGCAACCCCCTTGCAAAGTATGGCATGCAGTCCAGCAAGGCGCTCTGATCCAAGAAGATTGTACGGACCTCACAGAACCCAAAGGGTCAAGCACATTGACGACCGCACAAACAGCTGCACAGTGAAGGTCTTCCCTCTCGCCAAGCAACATGGCACCCACACCTCTGAGTTTCCAACGGAGGTGCAAAGACTCTTCACCTGATTCTCAGGGATCTGGACCAACTTCCCAGGCTTGCCTGACAATGAAGAAATTGGCACAAACAGACTCGCTGGACAAACAACCAATTTGTGGAAGAGCAGTTTCAATAAAAGCCTGTCGATCAGCCTATGATGAGGTGATGAACTGGTAAGGTACTGAAATGGCACCCAACAATTGTACCCCTGCAGTGCACACATTAAGCAACAAGAATGGACCTGCCAACTATCCGAAAACCTTTGTCAAAGTGTGAAAACAGTGCATTTTCCAGCAAACTGAAGGGAGAGCACAGTTCCACCCCCTCCCTGTGTTGGGATTTGCTGAGAGCTCACCTCCTTTGACTTCAAGGCACTTGTCCACCACCTGGGAGAAAAAAACATGACAAAAAGTGGAGTTCCACAGAATGTATCGTGGTGACTCAGACTAGGGGGGCCGAGAGATAAAGTTCCAACTACGGTGCAACATGCATCTCACATCAGATTAAATCACATCGACCTTTGCACCCAGCCATGTGAAAGCATCTATATATGTATGTTTGAAGGCCTCGTCAACTTCGAGCTCTTCAGTCTTCTTCATGGTCGATATAACCAGGTCAGAAGAGGCGTATCTGAATCAATTTGCACGGGCAGCAGAGTGAGTGACATGGAGTGACAGAAGTCTAGAAGGAACATGGGGGAACTAGACGCGTATTTCTCCCGTCTAGCCGCATCAAACCGCTCAATGACTCAATCACTCAATCAAGAAAAACGGCGGATCGACCAAAGCTCCACAACACCTTCACCCCGTCCGGCGCAAATCTGCCTCTGTGTTTGTGTTGCTCAACAGCTGTGTCTTTCTTTGAAGCTTTGCGCGTTTGAACCGCGAAAAGCTGCGCAGGCACCAAAGACAAGAACACCACCCCTTCTGCAGCTCACGAAGAGAACCCAGTACCCTGCATTCCTTTACAGCGGAGCCTATCCCACTATCAGACCCGCAAAACCCGTGACCAGCGGCATCCAGTAACTTGGCTCCTTTATCAAGAAACCGTTCCAAGGGCTCATTACTACCATTGCTATTGATTGTCCTCTTTTGCAAGGATGGTTTGCTCATGCTCTCTACTACAGTGACCGAGCCGGGCACCCTCTGGAGGAAGACGAAGATTCGCACCTTGTCCTGCACAAACAGCCCCTGAATTCGGAGCAAACTGCTAGTCTTGCCAAATGTTCCAAGTAACCTGTCATTGCTTTGCAGTCGGCTCTATCTGCCTCCTCCACTTCATCCTCTTCTTCCTCCTCCTCGCCAGGCTCTAAGAACCTTGGCAGGGGCTTAACACACATTGGATCCGATGGAATCTTCATGCACCAATCCTCTTCTTTCCATTTCCGGGCATCCCTGCACCTCCACTGCAGCAGGACTGTGCTCAGCACCTCATTGGAGGCTCAACTTCAGGGTTAGCCGGCTTGTGCGCCACAAAAATTCCCTTCAACATTTCCCAGCATGCTTGATTGCCATTGATTGCCCATGTCCTTCTTCTTGTGCCGGAAGGAAGCTCCGGAAGCCGAAAACATCAGAGCCGGCTGGCTTGGAAGACAGGGTTCCCCACAACGCCGCTTCAAAGGCTCCAACCTTAAGCATCAACTTGCCTTTCTCAAGGTGCACTGTCTGGCATTTTTCACCTAATTTGCTTCCAATGCCCGTGGGATCAATGGCATTGGATGGCCCCGAATGACAGGGCGAGCTCAGCTCTGGACAGCTCCTCAGCAGACTTCAACCTGTCCATGAGGTTGGCAGATCCAAAACACCCACAGGGACCAGAAAGGTTGGGAGCAGCCAAGGGATGCCAAGGCATGCCAAGGGCACCTTGCTGAGAATCACTTCAATCCGAACCCCACATTCACATTGAAGGACTTCATGGACCCTGACATACTGAATCATATTGATACATACTGATGCATACTTTAGGTGGGTTGGGAGTTGGGGACTGCACTGGAGCAAAGCTATGATAAAACCATCTCAAACCTCCCCTCCTTGCGTAAGCCCCCAAAATATTCCAAAATCCCCAAACAATTTGGTGCACCGTCTGGCCACACCTTCGGCCGGAGAAGGCACAAACTCGGCCACCAACACTTTGGGCCTTGGGCAGTGCTCCCAAATTGTCAGGATATGTCCGGATGGTCCAGTCACCGGCTAGGCTGGAGATGCTATGCCGCTGCGCCGTCCACTCCATTCTTGGGTGTGCATGATCTTATCAGGTTTAAAGCTCCCTCCGCCAGTTCGCATTCATCCTCATCTTCCCAGCAAGGCATTCACACGCCCATGTCTCAGCACAAAAGATGAAACCCTTGCAGCAAGATCAAACCATCAGGCACCACAACAGCACAAGTAGGGATTCACCACACTTTTTCTCCAAAGGTCGAACGTGCCACCAGAAGAAAAACACCGCAAATGCTGTGCTGGCTTCCTTCTCTTCTTGTGGCGCATACTCAGGCCCCTTGTTCCATCTTTTATGGCGATTTTATACTGTTTTATCAACAGGATGCTTCAAATGCTCACTGCAGAAAAGCCAAATGATGCTGCAATGCATGGTTCATAAATCAGCCAGCACTAGCGGGACAGCAGCATCACTGCTGGAGACAAATCGACAAAAGAAAGCACACTCGCAAGAGATTCGGCGCGCATGTTTGTGTATCATTGTCTATCTTATGTTGCTCGCCTTACGGCCCAGGTGAAATGTTGAAAACAACAGTGATCGGGAACAAGTCTTGGAGAGAAATCCCCCATAGCAACCTCGGGCAAGCCCCTGCGTTCCTTCAATCTGTTTGTGCCAGGTCTGTCGCAAACTGTAAGATGCATTGAGTGGCTCAGACGCGGAAGGCTGAACCACTACCAGCATTTTCAAAATTAATTTTGACATCTTATGACAATATGTGGCTATGTATTTATATATTGTGTTTTTCCTGCTTTCCATCTTGGTGACATGTGAACATGTGCACATTCCATCCAGCCGTGCCGATTTGCATCCGATATAGGCTCAGAAGGNTGTGTTTTTCCTGCTTTCCATCTTGGTGACATGTGAACATGTGCACATTCCATCCAGCCGTGCCGATTTGCATCCGATATAGGCTCAGAAGGACTCAGGGGGTCACGGTGTTGTGCAAAACAAGCGCGAGGCGGCGCTTCATGGTCA
>BGPT01000933.1:128222-138863 GCA_003297045.1 Symbiodinium sp. clade C Y103 | reverse complement strand
AGTGTAACAAGTTTATCCTTGGGGACAAGGTCATTCAGATCAGGTGGTCTGTTGTGGTGGATAGGAAGGATTGGCCCGCTACCAGTTCAACAATATATATATATATATTTGTGTGTGTGTGTGTCCATTTCTGGTAAGTAGAGACCACGGCGCGTGGTTCTCTCATCTGCGCGCCAGATTGAAAAGTCCGAACTTGCGAGGGAACAAACGAATGCTTGTGCCAGGACATCTGTTCTCGGCTGCCCCACGGTCATCTAAGAGTCATCCTTGCACAGTTCTTTTTTCGGTCACTTATAGAAATCTCACCGTTGAGCGCACCTGTGCAGGCACAAGCTGAAAGCTTCGAATTCTAGCCTGATGGAGCCAGGGCTAATATGCCAACCTGCTTGTGAGCAGAACACCTCTCCGCTGTCAACATTTCGGCCCTGTCCTGTCTTTACTTTTTTGTGTCTAGACTAGTCTTTTGTTATTTTGCCCATCTGCAAGTAGGTGTCGACCACACCGGTGTCGACCGAGCCACAGCAAGCGGCAATGGAAGCAGTGTGCCCTCTCTTTATTTGGGACACTACATAATCTGTCAGCGATTGGTTCTTTATTGCTTCTTGTAACTTGTAGCTCAATAAATCCTTGCCAAACTTCTGCTGGTCTACGGAACCCATGCAAAGTGATATAAGTTGAGTTCAAAAAATACGCTTGTCTGTCAGTCTGTCCATGTCACAATCTCCCAGGTATGCGTTTGTGTCTGCACGCACACGCAAATAAATATATATATATATACATATGCTATATATATATATATACATATATATATATACATATATATATATACATATATATATATACCTATTGATATACATATATATATATACATGTTTATATACATATATGTATACACCTATTTATATACATATATGTACATATTCATATACATATATGTACATATTCATATACATATATGTACATATCTATGTGTGTGTGCGTCATTATTGCATTTATGATACATGATACACATATGTATTTGTGTGTGTGTGTGTTTTTGAGTGTGTGCAACTGTACAACATATCTATATATATATATATGTGTGTGTTATACCTGTATATATATATATGTAGGTATATACACAGGTGTGCTATATATATATCATGTATGTATATTATATATATATATGTGTGTGTATGTCATAAATATACATATATATATATACATACACTATCTATATAAGACATATATATATATAGTTATATATATATATACATCCCTCCCTCACCTTCTGCGGGCTTGTTTGCAAATACGACCTTTCAGGGAGATCATATAAAGCTCTGAGTTTCAAGGAACATCACTCCCATCGCTTCTATCGACACTCCAACCCTCTTTGGGTGGAGCACGTTCAGCGATCACATTGCTTTGCCATTCTTGATTGTGTGAAGAGCTTTGTGGTAGATTCCATGCGTTTGCATCTCGTATGTCTGGTAACTATGCGCTGAATTTTGTTATCACACACTTTGTATCCTAAGCGATCGCTTCTCCCGCAGATCTCTGGCAGCCAAGACAAGTTGGAGCTCAGTGAATAGGGTCAAGACAAGTTGGAGCTCAGTGAATAGGGTCAAGGCTTGAGGTCTGCTTGCGGACTGTCGTCCACCCGAAGATTTGCCGGGACTACTGCATGAAAGGTGGGGAAACGTAGCAAAAGACCCGGATTCACCAAGCCAAGCAATGTCCGCGCCAGGAGCCTCGGATTCTCCCACCTGTATCGCGGCATCGCGGCTGCCTGTCCTTATTGCATCCGTGCAAGGGCTTGGCTATGCTTGGCTCGAATGGACCTCTCCGATCTTAACATCAGGCAGGGTCAAGGCATGCGGTCCGCCATAAGCGAAACCTTGCCTTGTTGAAGCTACTCGCGTGCTCACAGCTGGATAAAAAATTGCCATTCTAACACATCATGTCCCCTTTGCCATTAGCGAAAACAAACCAGTTAAGGAAAAAAAATCAGGGAAGCATTCTCCCACTTGGCTCCTCCCAAGTCACAATAGTAGCTCTGCTTGCTGGAGCACGCACGTGCAGCAACTGTGCTCTATGTACAGCTTGGGGTGCTATCAACTGGTTGCTAGTCCAGGCCAGCCTCAGCAAATTGTCGCAGAAATCGGCATGGCATGATCCTAAGACGAGAAAAACAAAGTCTGCCCAAAGCGCTCAAACTCCCAAACTGTTTAAACTAGCAAGTGTGGACAGACAAGCATCTACAAATCCTAGCCAAGATTAGCCAAGTATCCTTTTTGGGGTTGCCTTCCCCTTCACCAAGCTTCTGATCACCCCCACCCAAGTAGCTGTCATGTCATACATACACCTGAGGCCCCGACAAGTCCTACGTTCTACTGCCATGCAAGAAACACGAATCGACGGATAGCCGAACAGTTGATGAGGGAAAGCTGAACTTCAGAGTGTCCCGGCAAGCTCCGCCATAACTGCTGTTTCTCGGGGGGTGTAGTCACTTGGTAGTCACCAGCAGCCTAAAATGAAACATTGATATAATTGATATGATATGATCAAATAATCAAACCAACCTTCCAAGAATTCGGACATCAGCATCACTGCTCTCGAAGGACAAGCAAACCCTCTGTCCGTCAACTGCACTACCTTCCTCGTGCTCCTCCCGTATTGCGGCTATCGCAGGTCGAGATCTAGCCATGCCGGGCCATGCCCTTCAAAAGGACCAAAGGGAACCCTAAAGATGTTGGTGAGGAGCAAGTGGAAGCACTGACTTCGCAAGTGTGGCGGGGCCACAGAGATCCACTGCTTTCACAATCTGTCCAGATCTCCAGATCATCTATCTCAAACAGTCTCAGACGTTCAAATCACATTTCCCTCTGCGCAAACTTTCTAAGCGAACTCATCTCAACATTCCTCTTTGCTGCGGATCTACCACTTGCGGTGGTCAGCATCGTGCACTTCGCGTGAAGTTTTGCATGTTCGGGAGATGAAGGTTACTCACTCTCACGTATTGTTTACGTGCTGGGCTTAGTGCAGAGACAACTACTACTAGTAGCTTCAAAAACAAAATGGAGCATCGAACGAAATCCCAAACAGCATCACAACAGCTATACCCTGGATTCTTGCATTGACCTGCAACGCTTTGCCCCAGCAACTTTCCTGACAATCCTGACACCGGATGTAGCCTAATTAGAAGAAAGGAGCTTGCAGCTTTGGCATATGCATGATTCATAAACCTGCGGGACTTCATGTCAAACAGCCAAGAACAACAATAGTGTGAGCAGAGTTGTGTAGGAATTCAAACCGCCAACTAAGATGTGCATGTGGGAAGCCCGAGATGCTGGTTTCTTCCTCAGCAAATAGTCGAAAGGATCTCCTCTTTAAAAAACTAGAAAATTCAAGATGCCTCAGTGCGTGCGATGCGATGCAGGTCTGCCCAACGGGTGTGGGCGTGGCTTTTTTTTTTTGGCGAGTTGGAGCAGAATCCTAAAGTGATATTCCAAAGGATGGTATCTCCTACCCACCAACAGCCCTAAGCTCCCAACTGCAGCTGACTGTCGCTCTGCAGAGTAGAAATACAAAGCATATTGTGTTGCATTTGTAGTAAGAACCACCAAAATGGTGCTTCAAGTCAACTCTGGATTCCTTACGGATGGAGAATTTTGCACTCAATGCCTATCTATGCATCCTGCTTGTACGTCCTTGGACGTCGGTAGGTGTGAAATTCCATCCAAGCCTTCCATCATAAGCAACAGCACCCCAAAGCAAAATTCCTAGGGCCTGGCAGCGCGCCTTTTAAAGCTCCTTGGGTTTCATTTGTCATTGGCGGATTGCGTTTACTTATCTTTTCTATTCTCTTGGCACTTTGACGCGCTGCCATAAGCAAGACATTTTCGCGCTTTACTCAGCAAGTCTCGACAAGATTCAACCAGGCCTTGCTCAGATCCTAGCAGGATGGCGGACAGTAATGACAAGCTCAAACTGGAAGGGCGCCAAATGTGAGGGATATGTGCAAACAAAAGACCCCCGCAAAGTGCTGAAAAGTAAAATTGACGTATGTAAATGGTTTTTGCTACTCAGCGGCGACGGCTGCTTCTGTCATCCTTATTAAAACATATACATTATATATATATATATATATACATATAGTCATATACATATATCAAAACTTGCTCTCGATCCATCCATCCTCTGCGTGCCAAGGGGCTGAAATTTGGTTCTGACATCCTGTGATGACGCGGTGTTTGCAGCAATCGAAACGGCAGGAGTGAATCGAACCAAGAATGCAAATATGTCAACTACCCAATGCATACGTTCCTCGAGCTAAACCAAGCTTGGAGTTTGATGGAGTTTGGCTAAAACTGTGTGGATATGGAAAAAAACGTACGCACATCATCATACATATATGAAGATGCGTACGTGATTTTATATAATTTGAAAGGTTGGAAAGAAGTTCTGTGGCGAGTCTGGACAAATCTCAGGCCTGGTGCATGGAGAACGGGCTTGCCGAATTCCTTAGTCTTGGGGTGCTGGAAGGTGATCTATGGCCTTGTGTGGATTCCAGTCGAATCACAAATCGTTCTTTCACAGAAGCGTCGCAGATAGATAGATCCCCTTCTTATCTGCTACCTGTCGTGTCTTTTGACAAAGAATAGGTCTATAACAGAGGGATCTGGAAGGGGCCGCAGAAAACCAAACCCCGAAATCGGGGGGTCCAAGCTCAGCCAGAAAGCTGTTGGCCTAATAACAGGACTCTGCAAATTCTACGTACGAATTCGGCCAGGGTGATTAAGTGTGGAATCCCCTGATGGTAGACCCTTTTTCCACATTTCCTGAGATCTCTTTTTCACCGGTTACAGTGTCTAGATGCGCTGTGTGCAACCCCTGCTGCTTACAATAATTTCGATTCGGACTAGCAAAAGCGAAACACTCACCAAGATGGCTCTGTGTTCAATTCAAAGAGCCTGCATCATCATAGTCTTAGACTGATCGCGTTTCACTACACGAGGGTCCATCACATTAAATTGCACTATGTGATTTCCGCTGCATAACAGTTCGTCACGATCCAAGACAGGCGGAGGAAACATGACACGGCGACCTTGTCAGGATGGAGGCATACTGCATATGAACCCAGATGACGATGCCCTGTAAGCCAGGCCAACTGGCGCTTCATTTGCTGGCAAGGCACCAAAATGTTGCTGCCGGCATCCTTACAAATGGACTTCAGTTGGCTCATGCCGAATTCCCTAGCCCAAGATCAAAAATCGGAGAGGCCTTTGAATTCTGCAAAAGCTGCTTGATGGCACTCTTCAAATTCTCATCCGATCTCTAAGCGACACGCGGCAGTCCAGCGTGCAGTGCTGGCACAGGTGAAGAGAAGGCCTCAGGGTGTGTGTCATCACTGGGGTTTTGCACCATCTCATCCCAAAAAGGAACATTTGGAAAGAAAGATAGAGAGAGAGAGAGATGTACATTGTGTATGTATGCATGCTGCATGCATGTATGTCTGACTCTTGACCATGAATAGAAATGATTGAATGATTGATTAATTGATTGATTGAATGAATGAATGAATGTGTATAATATATAAGTTTGTATTTTTGCAAGTACATTTAAATATGTGTATATATATATATACACACACATGCGCGTGTGTGTGTGTGCTTCTGTATATGTGCATGTATATGTATATGTGTATCACGATGTGTATGTGTATGTACATGTATACGTACATGCATATGTGTATGTGTATGTACATCTATATGTATATGCAAATGTGTATGTGTACATAGATATGTATAGATGTAGATATAGATATAGTATATATGCATATATGTGTGTATGTATGTATAAATGTATATGTATGTAGGTGTATGTATATGTATGTATATGTATGTATATGTATGTATATGTATGTATATGTATGTATATGTATGCATATGTATGTATATGTGTATAGATGTATGTATGTATGTATGCATGCATGCATGTATGTATGTATACATGTATGTATATATACATGTATGTATATATATATATACATGTATGTATGTATGTATGTATGTATGTATGTTTGTATGTTTGTATGTTTGTATGTTTGTATGTTTGTATGTTTGTATGTTTGTATGTATTGTGAAGTGGTTGCCCTTGATGTGCTTGGTGTTCCCCCTTTTTTCTGATTTAGGGTTGCTAGGAGAGCCGCCGTCCGAGTTCAGTGCTCGATGGTTTTTGGCTCAAGTTGCTGACCTGGCAAAGCTAGGTAAAACTGGCGACAAGCANGGAGAGCCGCCGTCCGAGTTCAGTGCTCGATGGTTTTTGGCTCAAGTTGCTGACCTGGCAAAGCTAGGTAAAACTGGCGACAAGCAGCTAGCGCCCGACGCAAGGTCAAGATCGTGGAGATCGGAGACTTAGTTGTCTATCGAGACCCGCGCCTCCGATCTGGGGGGCGGACTCCATGGCGGAAGCAGCTCTCGGAANGAGATCGGAGACTTAGTTGTCTATCGAGACCCGCGCCTCCGATCTGGGGGGCGGACTCCATGGCGGAAGCAGCTCTCGGAACCATGCAGAGTGATCGCTTAGCGAGGGAACCGGGTGGGCTTGCAGAAAGTGGATGATGAGCACCCACCTCGCCCAATCGCGGATGTCCATGTTGAAGACCTTTTGCTTGTTCCTCCGGATGCCGCGGACCCAAGTAGCCAGAGGCCGGTCGCGGTGTTTGAAGACGAACAGGGTGACAGGGTAGAGCTCAGGTCCCCAGGTATTATGATCGAAGAAAGCGACACGCCTGATGCTGAAAAACAAGGAATTGTCGCTGGCAGGCAGAGCAAGCGGACCAGGAAAGGCAAGCTAGCTACGCTCCGGGAAGGCTCGTATGTGGCCTACGCGACTGAAAGCATCAAGGCAAATGTGTCGATCAACAAGCACGTGAAACGTTGCAGGGTTGGCCGTGTCGCGCAGGTGCGTGCTGCTGAACAAGTTTTGGTGGTGCACCGGTATGTGCCGGTCACAGACGGCAAGCTGCGGGTAAAATGGAAGGCCCTATACCTGACTGNCTGAACAAGTTTTGGTGGTGCACCGGTATGTGCCGGTCACAGACGGCAAGCTGCGGGTAAAATGGAAGGCCCTATACCTGACTGAGAGGGAGCGGGTTGGGACTTTCCAAGCCACCAGCCAGCCCGTTGAAGAAGGTACCGCTGCAGCGGGCTATCACGGAAATCCAGCTTTGGAGCGGAGCGATTAATCATGCTGCCGCCCGCCGGATTGATGCTAGCGGGTACAAGGTAGATGAGAGACGGACAGCGGCCTTGCAAAAGGAGATTGAAGCAATGCGCGTNCCCGCCGGATTGATGCTAGCGGGTACAAGGTAGATGAGAGACGGACAGCGGCCTTGCAAAAGGAGATTGAAGCAATGCGCGTCCATGAAACGAGGCAACGGTCAGAGACGGCGGTGCACGAGCACGCGTCCATGATCTGCACTTTGAATCCTGGACAAGGAGAAGTGGTCGACGAGGAAAAGGGACGCCAAGAGCCCGCGCCGTTGGATGGAGAGCTCGAAGCAAAACTGCGTGAGGCTCTTGGAGGCTAACTGGGACGAAGTGAGATCGGGCTTGACGGCTTACCGCCATTGTGGAGAGCAGCTGGCCTCGGATCCCAGAAGAACAGAGCACTACAGAGATGCTGTAGTAGCCGGCCTAGGATTTGACCANCTTGACGGCTTACCGCCATTGTGGAGAGCAGCTGGCCTCGGATCCCAGAAGAACAGAGCACTACAGAGATGCTGTAGTAGCCGGCCTAGGATTTGACCAAGAGGGCCGGAGCAAGAAACCGTGGTTGACGGACCAGGAGTTCAGTGCTTGTGCCGAGGTTGTTNAGAGATGCTGTAGTAGCCGGCCTAGGATTTGACCAAGAGGGCCGGAGCAAGAAACCGTGGTTGACGGACCAGGAGTTCAGTGCTTGTGCCGAGGTTGTTGATTGAGGAAGAAGTATCGAGAGGGCAGTTGGTCCGAGGGAAATTCCCCTTGGGGCAGCCCACCTTTCCCCACGCGGGAGGCCACGGCGCAGCACAAGAGAGCGCAGAAACGGCGCATCGTTGTGGACTACCGGCGAGTGAATGCCCGAGTTCTTCGGAACTCCTACTACTCCCGTAAGACCAGCGAGGTCATTGCCGAGGCGGCTGGTTCAGCGTACCTCACGCTTTTGGATGCGGTGACGGGTTTTAACCAAATCGAGAACACGGAAAAAGCTAAGCAGGTGCTGGCGCTCGTTTCTCGAAGCGGCCAATTTCTGCCTATATGCCTGACTTTTGGCCCACAATGGTCCAGAAGATTTCGCATATGTCGTGGACCGTGTGTATGCGCCTGGCAGACATCGCAAACTGAGGCTCATGAAACAGTGGCTGCCGTACGTCGACGACTTAACTGTTCGGACCGGCAGAGTCTTGGATGGTGTGATCTATCGAGACTCAGAGATGACCGCTCGAGTCAGAGAGGCGGTTTCTGCCACCACTGTCCAGGAGGTGGCTTCCGATCAAAAGGGCTCAGTATCGAATCGGCGCGGGAAGGTGCTGGCCAAAGTGCGGCACTTGACCCTGCGGATCCAAAGGAAAAAGAAGCTGGCTCTCCTATCAACCAAGGGAAGGTAAAGATAGGAGTAGTTGGTAGTTGCTTAGGGCGCGTAGGAGACAACACCCCCGTAGGAAGTAGCACCCCCTTAGAATTAGACATGGTTTCCCCTAACGCTTCCAGTGAGCCGACTCTCAATGCTGGAGTACGGGTGGCTTGTTGGAAGGTGGTTTCGGGGACCAAGGAAGACGACGGGGTTGTCCGCAGCCGTTTGAAAGCTCGAGCCCGCAACGGTCAGTGGGTNTGGGTGGATGGTCGGAGCGGACTTCGGTCGCCCGACGGAAGCTCAGAGTCAGAAGCGAAAGGTGGAACCGGTGGCGGACGAATGTCGCACCGGCAGAAATGGTCGAAAGAAGACCGGGATGATCCGGTGCAGCTGAGCTGCGCCAAGAATGTCGCCAGGCGTAAGGTTTCGCATGGCGGTCACAAGGAGCAGACCGCAGAAGAAGCACTGCGCGAGAAAGGCGTACATTGGGCAAAACAACGGGAGATCCTCTCCGAGGAGTATTCATACGAATACGAGACAGATGAGAGTTCTGAGACAAAGGACAAGGGCGTGGGAGAAAAAGGGGGCCGATCTTCGACCAGTGATAGGCGGGCAGCCATCGCGGCCGAGATAGCGGCGCATGGCTCGATCCAGTGTCCGCTCTGTAAGCAGGACAACGCTGTGTGGCGTGTCCGATGCTACAAGTGCGGCCTGGAACGGGCTGACAAGGAGACCGTTTTGGCCGAGCATGGCGACCGGAGGGCGGTCAGAGCCCGTGGAAAAAGAGGCGGAGGAGGTAAGAAGAAATCCACCGGATGGGAGTCCAGAGCGGGACAAGAGGAGCCTAGCTCCACGTCCGCCAGACATCAAGGCCCTGGCAAGATCGGGGCTGGGAAGATCGCAGCTGGTCAGGCTGGGATTGGAGCTGGGGCCGCTCGTCCAGCTGGAAGAGCGGCAAGTACGATGACCGGGAGCGCGATAGGAACCAGCCACTCTCTTATGGAGTGGGCTTAACGGCCTCCTCAGGGTCACGGAGGAAGCTGGAAGACGGCCGTCGTCCTCATCAAGGTCCTGGAGGCGAATGCCGCTGAAGCCATCGAGACCACGCAAGTTGCGCTTTCGGACGTCCTGAGGTGGACCGTCTTCTTAGGCGGAGCTGTAATGTGGATTTGGGCAGCAGTGAAGCTGGTCCAACGGTTCCGCATGCAGCAAGGGGTAGATGAACGTTTCTACTCCCCGCTACCCTCGCCTGAAAAAGGGCAATCTAAGAGGCGCCAGCTTTCTCCTGCTGAGCGGCCAAGTACCGCCATGCTCCGCGCAAAGGCCTTGCTAGGCCAGAGAAGCAAGAACAAGGTGCGAACTGCTTCGCGCGCAGGAGAGCGGACTAGTCGGTCGCCTCCGGCCNGCCATGCTCCGCGCAAAGGCCTTGCTAGGCCAGAGAAGCAAGAACAAGGTGCGAACTGCTTCGCGCGCAGGAGAGCGGACTAGTCGGTCGCCTCCGGCCAGTCCCAAAAGAGAGAAGAAAAAGAAATCTGTGAANCTTGCGGCTGATCTTGGCGCAGTCCTTAATTCGTGCTAGACAGGTGGCACGCCAAGCAGGGGGGCGAATGTGAAGTGGTTGCCCTTGATGTGCTTGGTGCTCCCCCTTTTTTCTCACTTTAGGGTTGCTAGGAGAGCCGCCGTCCGAGTTCAGTGCTCGATGGTTTTTGGCTCAAGTTGCTGACCTGGCAAAGCGTAAAACTGGCGACAAGCAGCTAGCGCCCGACCGACGCGACAAAAGGAGCTCGAGTGTTGAGGAACTCGCGGGGCCCTTTTGGTGGTTCGCAGTATGTATGTATGTATGTATGTATGTATGTATGTATGTATGTATGTATGTATGCATGCATGCATGCATGTATGTATGTACGTACGTACGTACGTATGTATGTATGTATGTATGTTATGTACGTACGTAGTATGTATGTATGTATGTATGTATGTATGTATGTATGTATGTATGTATGTATGTATGTATGTATGTATGTATGTATGTATGTATGTATGTAT
>BGPT01000933.1:84918-109432 GCA_003297045.1 Symbiodinium sp. clade C Y103 | reverse complement strand
TGGACCGTCCGGTACCCGTATCTCAGGCTGGTTTCTTGAGCCATTGCGAGTCGGATCGCAGGTTGATTTTGGATGCACGATTTGTGCTGTGTCATCCTTTCTGCAGTGGGTCATGCCAATCGCATATATTATACAGAACAAAGACTGATAATGAATAGTATATCAATAATATAAGAATGTACATATAGATAAGATAGAGTTTTTTGCCTTGGATTCCTAAGGTTGTCGGTGCTGTTCCTTGACTAGAAAGCCTGCCCTCTCACTTTGAGCATCTGTAAGCTGAAGCTGCCTCTGCATTTTGATCGATTTGAATGCATGTGTAGCATGTCCAGTTTGGGGCGATCCTTCAAAAGGTCACACACAGACCCTAACAATAAACAAACACGACAACAAGTCGACCATTGTAACCCCTATCCTGATTCTCATAAAGACGTATACTGACCCGACAATAATAACAATAATAATACAACTTGTAATACCAAACCCGACCAAACCCGGCCTTCAGAGATGCTTTGGTTGTCAGAGCCCATCCTGACGGCAACGAAGTGGTAACTGCAAGTTATTGCCAGTTCGGTAGGAATCCCCAATCTGCTTCCGTCTGCTTCCTATGTTTTCGAATTCTGTTTGCAGACGGGAACAAGGTGCTTTGGCTGCTTTGGTTTTAGGGCAATTAGATGTTTTATATAATTTGTATCTGCATGTTCGCATCCTCCATGGCTGTCGGGCATATTAATATGCCTTCGGCGTGTTTTTGTAAACTTGAACCTTTGAGTGAGACCAAAGTGTCAACTGCCTTTGGGTCGACACTGGGTGACCCAGAGATTGGATGTAAAACCCACGTAGGAAAAAAACTCGCATCTTCATTCTTGTCACAGGCGTTCCTAAGACATGGCACCAGATAGATCCAGATAAGCCAGTTCGATCCATATCGGATTTTGTACGACAGGCTAGGGAGCTGACAAAGGCAGCAGTCGGCATTTGCTCATGGCCTCAGATAATGAAGAAACATGTCATGAAAAGAAAAGGGTGCAGACCTTTGGAGAACCTTTGGAGAAGAAAAAAAGGCAAAGTATATCTAATAAATATGACAAGGCACTGGATGTCTTACAACTAATCTAGGGAGAACCTGCTGATTTAGCACAGGTTGTCCTTTGCAGGCTTCCCGCCAAAATCCATTACCAAACTTGATTCGTCTGCTTTGTTTCGGTCGTCGTGATTGCATTGCACAGCAAATCTTGTCAGGTCCCTGGCACAGGTGACTGGTATTCCGAAGCAGGGGCCTTATGTCTCGCTGCATAAGCTGTACATAGCTGTACAGCAGCTTTGATGCCTGCGTTTGATATTTCATGCCGCACTGTTGTTGAAAGTTCACACTGCACAAGGCATGTGTGGACATGGGGTTGATTACCCTGCGAAGGGCTGAGCTTGCAGCCAAAACGAAACTGAAAGGTGCCGATCTGCTCCAAGCAATCACCTTGCATAGGTGCTGATTGAAGTTTAGGCAAATGAGTCAAACACGGCTTACATCGGGTCAGCGAAACCCTGTAGATACTCCTAGGCAAGCTCCCAATCCGACACTTGTGTCACTTGTGGAAATCAACATCCGACTTTAAGGGTCAAAAACCTGTCATGGCCACAGGCGGCCACGCCTGACTCGGCAGGGGGCCAGTCAGAGTGATAAAGCACAGGAAGCTTGGGCACGATTTCAACCACCTTGGAGCGATCAGGAATGACAGAAGGAATGACAGAATAAAAATGACATATTTTATTTGATATAATTTTGATAACCACGGGACAAAGCCTGTGAAGTCACACTGTCACACGGTCTGAGTTTGAGACCATGGGAACTGTCATTGTGAGCGGAGACTCCACAGTTGCCTGCAACTCCCACCTCAGCTTTCATCATCGACAGTCACAAAATGACTCTTTCAAGGCTACAAAAGACCTATCTACGGGGTGCACCCCGTCAGAAGACATGAAGAGCGTCAGAATTATTCATAAATTTCATAACGACTTCTGTTTTCTTTCAGGAATTGGCTAAAGCATGATCCAATACGATCCATGAGATTCCATGAACCCTCCATGAAGCCTGCACCTGTTGAGACACCTCACCTGGTCAGAGACACAACGGTCTCTCCATGGATCTCCAGCGCCACTGGGCAGCTCAAAGCCTTGGATCTCAGCAAAATCCAGTTGAGTATCTAATGAGTGCCTCATGAGTATATATCGTGATCACACGGATTTTGGAAGAAAACCATAGAAAACAATAGAAAACCATAGGAAAATCCAAAATGTGAAGATAACTTGAAGGGAACTTCAAGCTGAGGCGAGGGCAGTGTCGTTGACAACCCGGCCCATGTAGGCAACAGGCACGACCCCAGAGTTGGCTGGTGACCACCGACACAGCCTGATAGTCTTGACGTCATGTCACAACTCTAGCTACAGCTCTAAAATAGCGTGGTCCCAGTTCCTTATCTCTCTCTACTCCAAGCAACAACGTGGCTTCAAGAGTCTTTTGAGTCGAGTCTTACTGAAGGTACAAAGACATACAAATACAGGGTCCATGCTGTTCTGCCTACGAACACTTGGGAGGACTTCATGTGAGTCGACTCATAGCCAACCAATGGATGAATCAGCCTCCAATCTCATTGCATATCATTGCATCATGTTTTCGAAGCGTGTCCACCGAATATCACATCGATCCAAGCTCCCAACCAAATTTTTCCAAGGAAACCATATCCGACCAAGATCACTGCCTGGAACTGAGGGCGACACCAAAGCATCACACCAGGACAGCACATGCAGAACCATGCTACACTGAGTACACTGAGATCGGATCAAGCTTCATGTTCAATTATTTTCCCATTCAGCTCATACCAAAGTCATCAAGAGCTACAAGTCTAATCTTTCTAAATTCTCGGCGCGGCAGGGAGTGCTACTGGCGACGTACCTCTGCCAATGCTGAAGCTTCTAAGAGGCTTGGCACCTTGGCACCACCAACTCCCATGACCGAGCGACGGGGTCCCTCTGGTCTGTTCCAGCTTTAGTGAGTGCACTGAATGCTCTGTCCCTGAAATATGCAAAGAAAAGGGAAGGATGCTATGAGCTCAAACAACATTGCAGAGCTCAAGACGACAGCAAATGTTGGCGTCAAAGTGCCTTTGGCTCACTCTCTCTGCTGCACGCTAATTATAGAGCGAATGGCTATAGCGGGCGGGTTTTACGGGTTTTCCTTTTCAGTAATGATTGGGTTGGGTATGGTGTGAAATGGTAAATAAAAACTTCCATTGAATCACTGTCACAGACCTGCATCATTCTCCACCATTCCACTGTTGTTCATATTGCCTTGCCACAGTGTGTAATGACACTCTCGGAGATCAGCGAACCTTGCTTCACTGTTGCACCAGCTGACAATGCCTGATCAAGAGTCCAAGTCAAGAAAGCTTGCAGCCTGGCACTAAGTTCGACTTCTCGAAGACTAGAGAATTTTCCAGCACAGTTTTCTCAAGCATAAGCTTTAAGTGCCACGCCATGGTTCCCCAGAGCGATTTCCCTTGAAGACGCAGCATGGACCTCAAGGTTCAGATCCTGTGCAATGGTCTCTTTTTGGAGGTTTAAAAAGGAAATACATCGATCGCACTTCCGCATCAGAAGGCTCTGATACCATGCAACACCAACCTTGTGGACAATGACCTGAGTTTACCAGAAAAAAGGGGTATATAAGGGACGAAAGCTAGCTGGGAGGGTAACAGGAGGAGGAAGGTGTGGTGAAAGAGCGGTGTGTGAGAATTTGGGAGAGTCGAAGTGCGCGAAGTGGAGAGTGAGTCTGATGGTGATGATGATGATGATGATGATGATGATGATGATGATGATGATGCTGATGATGCTGACGGCGATGATATGGCGAGGATGTCCCCAGGGGGGATTGATCCATGCCAAAACTGATTGTGAAAAAGCCACCCGGTGGGGGGGGAAGAAGGGGGTGTAGTTAGATGTGAAGTTTCATGTGATTGGCGATCCCAGCCCCTGCCAATACCTTGCTAAAGCAAGAGGGACTTCAGCCAGCAGGAGCTAGCTTGCGTGACTTCTCTGTGGATACCGATTTCCACTACGTATCTGGTCAAGTGTCTTGGACAAGACCAAAACCAAGCGCAGCACCCGTCCGACTTGTTCGTAGGAACCATCAGGTCGAGGCCAGAAATCATATTCTGGGAAGTGTTGTACGCTCGACTGCCTGCCGCTGAATGTGTGGTGCTTCAGACATGGTTGTCATCGAGCAAAACAATTGACATGGTTTGGTTGTTCCATAAGAGAACTTAGGAGAACTATATTATACATTCAAGCCACAAGTTCAAAGAAATATGTGGCATTCTGCATTCTTTAAAAGCTTAAAACTGTGCAAGACATCTCGGCCTGGTGTAGTCCCCATGCCCGACCAAGGCTGCAAACCTCTCAAAGAAAACATGGCCACAGCAACTCGCACCAAAGTATGTTCCGGAGTTTCTTGTATCTACTTATATGTTCAGCTACAGCCTACAGCCAAAGAATGCATCCTGATCTGGCATACTTTGCGTGCCTAACACCAGCAATAAGAGCAGAAATCTACACAGAAACTTGCCATAGCTTACCTACAAGACTATATGAACGAAGAATTGTGCCATGACATAAACCACTGAATGCACCTCCACCGTCACCGGTGCTGGCATTGCAAAGCATCGTTCCGTCCTCGTGAACAGAAGCGTTGGGCCAGGCTAAGCCGGACAAATCCGACAATTGAGCTGAGCTACGCTGAGCTAAACTTAGCTAAATTGAGAAATACCAGCAATACCTAAGTATCGAGCTCCAATGAGAAGAGCAGGGACAAGGGATTCCACTGCTTGGTGAAGAGGACCGGTTGCAATCTGCACATCCTGAATTCGACTTCCAAAATGTTCCCAGATGCTCCAAGATGTTCCAGGCAGCTACAGCGGAAATTAAGGAAGGATTTCAGGATCCGAAGGATCAAGAAAGCAGCGGCTTCAAGTGCCTTGGAAGAATGGTTATACCACCAACCTTGGCAAAGCATGGCAAAGCATGGCAAAGCATCTGATTGGGAAGGCGCTCTCTGTGCTCTCAGTGATCTCTTCATACGGCATCTGATATTCGAGGCTTCGCTCGAACTAAGGCGCATGCAGGTTGAGTTTGGCGTCACCTGCATCTCAACTCATTGGACTCTGAGAGCGGTAGTGCATAAAGCCATGCATAAATGTGGCATGAGCCGGGAGGCAACTCAACACTTTGCACCTTGCCTCCGCAGTAACATTCTTCACTGGAGGCAAAGGATTCACTTCACCTGAGACACCGACCAATACTGAAATGACTTGAAACAACACCAGTTCTGAGGAACTGGACCAGTCACTGTAACATCTTCAAGGATATCACTCAGTGCAGAGAAATTTGATAACGATTCCACTCGCATCTTCACTAGATACAAGCTTTACATAGCTTTACCGTCTCAGGAGACGACTTGGAGCTAGATTGACGGGTACGATTCGCGTCACGTTCACCTGCGGTGTGCTGCGCTCAAGGCATATCCGATTTCCGAAACATTCCGACACTGGTCCAGTTACGTCCAGTTCAAGAATCCAATGACAAAATCAAAAACAAAACCATCAGCTGTAACGTGGCGTGTCTCCGCCTGGGCTGATGCTAGCCAGCTCTCTGATTTGCTGTCCATGGCAAAGTCGACCAGCCACTGCCAGACCTCCCAGACTATGAGAAACTCTGCAGGGATTCTGTTTCCACTCTGCAGGGACTCTGCAGCATTCAAAAGATTGGCGGACGCATAAGACTCTCCAACTTCCAAGCAATTTGCCTCATCTGTTCTGTAGGTAAGATCGTCGCCTCAATCGAAGAAAATGCATGCTTTGTCTCTCCCTGTCTTCATTGAGACGGGGCTGGAAATTCTGGAAGCAGTTGTGGAACACAAGGAATCACTGTCTCTCAGATGGCTACTAAAGACCGGGAGATGTGTTTTAAATCTATGAGTTCAAGTGTTGACACCTGCTCTGATCACAGAATGCCTTTTGCTCTTAGCCGGTGGTTGCAGAGAACCTTCCCAAGCAAATCCACTTCTCTCAACCATAGACTACTACAGTATAGACTATAGTGACGTTAGCTCCCCGAAGTGGAACGGAAACGGAACCAAGATCACGGTTCCTCTTAATCCAAGTAGCTGAAGCCTTCCAGAGATGTGTTCCTGAGTGAGTTTAGTGAGTTGAAGCAAGCTCGTTCCGATCAACAGAACGGTCTCTGAGGCTGTGACCAGTCTGGCGCGGGACAAGTGACTGTGTTGTCCTTTGGCTGTCACAGTAACCAACGGTAACCAACATGCAAAGGCAACAGTCCATCGCAACAGATGTGATCGGTACAACTCTGCTGATTGCTCAGGCCAGTCAACATACTGAATTAACCATCAAAATCCATGGTCAGACATTAAACATGCTCAGACCATCAGAAAACAATGTCAGGTTCATTGCCATGAAAATTTGGATCTGTCCTGCAGCTGGCCCATTGTCAAATACGGTTTTGTGAACATCTGTCCAAGTCGACTGGCTTCAACATGTCGAAAACGACACTGTATAGATATGAGACCTCAGCATTTGCCAAGACCCACAAGCGGCAATGAGTGTCGGAGGAACATCCAATTCTTTCAATCTCTAAAGCAGCTAAAGCCGCGTGGATGAAAAAGATCCATGCATCCAGTTGCCAACATGTCAACATTTCAAAAGTTACAAGTGTCAATTCCACCGTCATGCGTAATGCAAGCAACAGATGCCAAGCGCCTTTTTAATTGTGCATTTAGTCAAGATAGAAAACCAAAGATTTCCTTGCCGTAGGCCATAGGAAGGTTACGCAGCAAGGTCACTAGGAAAAGAAGGCAAGCAAGAAGCGATCATTTTAGTTCAAAAAATCCTCTCACATGTTGTCAACTGTGTTCTGCGTACTGGCAAATTCTCCTTACTGAGCGACTCGCAGCGCAAGTAAGTAGGCAAGAATGAAGTGCAGGAAGTGAGTAGGCAAGAATGAAGTGCAGGAAGTGATGCTAAGAAACTTAAGAAGGAAAGGTCTGTTTAGCCCCCTCTGGCATTGCGCCAAAAGGCTTGAAATTTGAAGATATGAAAGTCCCTGGAGAACAAACAGCAGAGTAACTGACAGGAAAGTGTCCGGGATGCAGACCGTTTGCCGCCGAGTCCACACCTGCCACCTGCGTGCACGGTTGGGATCTTTGGTTTAAAAAAGACATTGGACAGCGGCATGTCCTTCAATTCAGAAATGCAGGAAGCATTCTCAGCTGACAAGGTCTGAAAGCATCAAGGCCTTTCCTTGCGCTAAAATTCGCTTGCAAGGTCCAGTTGCGAAGGCTTGAAGTCTAAACAACCCTTCGTGGGAGCGATTAAAGTCATGGGATTCCAAGTGCATCCAACTGCAGAGCCTGGAACTTGACCACACCGCCCTCCTCAGGCACTGTCTGTGTCTCCTGACACTGTCACTTTCACCCACGCTGATTCACCAATGCATCTTCTTCGAAAGCCTCTTCCAATGCCTTCCTTCAAATGCGCTGAGCCCGAGCGATACAACTCCAAAGCTAGGCGAATTAGGCAAACATTGCAAACCGCTTGAAGAAAGTGCCAGTACACATCAGTACACAAGCCCCTTGCACTTTCCGTTGGATGGTCTTTGCCAGGATATTTTTGCCCCAGGTTTCCCAGTTCCGCCCCCGCCTGGAGAACCAGTGGCTCAGGTATGGCCACATGCAAACAGCTGCTGCTGCCCTCACACGGCAATGCCTTGAGCTCTGGAAAAAAGTGACAGCAAAACTGACAATAGTTGAAATGATATGAAATGATGATAGATTAATATTGATTTTTACAGCTAAATAAGAGAGCACAAGAAGTTCATAAAACACATCAGGTAGGTCAAGTGGCTGAGTTGCATCAAATCAACCTGAAAGCTCAACAGCCATTTTTCCTCATGCAACCGAGGTTTGCGGCTCTCTGGGTCAGTGCTATGACATGAGTACGAGACCAAGGAAGCCAAAGCATCTGAAAGACCGTAGCGCCTTAGGTCTGAAGTCGAGTCCTTGTTCCAAGATCATCATACTATCGTAGCTTGGAGGGACTGAAATGAAACACAAGGGTTCAAGTCTTGCAAAGCAAAGTCTGCATGAGTCTGTCTGATGCAAGCTCATTGGATCTGCCAAGTTCCCAACAACTGCATGTTGCTTACCTTGTGTCCACAAACAGATTCTGCGCCACCAAGCGCCCAAGAGAAGCAAATGCATTCAGTTTATTCAGTTTCTAGAAAGTCCAGACTTCAGCCCGACTTCGTTGTTTCGGAACGTGTCGGCTGGCCTCGAAACCTGCAGCACCACGATGACGCATGCAGCTGCTAGAGGCTGCAGGACCTAGGACAACAGGTCTGGAGAAGTCTAATGTGAACAGGACAGGCAAACTCACTGTTCACTGTGAGACACTGTGAGGTTTGTCCACACAGCATTTTGTTTTTCGGTTTTTTGGAGCTTCAGACCCCACACTACACGATTTTGACTGTTCACCTTTCAAAGGGTAGCGACCGTGGTCTGTTCTACAGGATGGTTTTGCTGTTTGTTTTGGTGCGATCTTGACTACTCACGGGGCACGCCGCTCAGAGAGCTGCATCTGCACATTTGAGCATTAGAGACATGCAAAATAAAACAACAACAATCACCGAAAGCCGCTGAGAATCCTGAGCTATGCGCATGTGACCACAGTGTCATTGACGATGCTGGCTGGCACCTGGCAAGTTTGGCAGAAAACTCCTTTGGAATAATTAGCTGGAATAGAATCTGGAAACATCGCTAGCAACTTGATCTCGGTGCATCAACACACCACATTTGCAATCTTCCTATCTCGCTATAACGAATAAAATGGCCAAAAGTCATGTGGTACCGATTCTGTCAGCATCCCATTTGAAGAGCGTTTGGGCAAGTGCCAAGGGACCCCAAACTGACTAGCCTGATATTCTGACTCATTGACCCATCTGGTCCGTTGTTTAATGGCAGTCGGTGCCAAATTTATTGTGAAACTTGATTCAGAGCAAGACTCACTGACGGATCTCTCATCAAACATGTAAGGCACATGGCAAAGGTCCCGGAGCCAGGCGCTCGATGTACTTGGAAGCCACACCTTCGCACTGAGAGGTTTGCTGGTTTTGAACGTGTATGTACCTTTGTTCGTTTAGCTTTGTGTCATGTCACATCCTCAACTAAATCAGTCAAATCAGTAGACCTGTCCAGAAACTGGAAGCATTTCTACCGAGTCAATACAAGCAGGATTGTGTTGAGAGTACTGCTGAAATCCACACAAAACCCAAGTGGCACTCATCTTGCTCTCAAACCTGTCACCCATCACGTTTCAGGATCAGCCACCAAGATTCGGACACACTCCAAGCTCGCATTTGTGCTTTGCCCTTGCTTAATGGCCTAAAACGACACACAAAAAAAATGCACTCTGACGGTCTCTTCACCAGAATCATCCACAGCCATCATCCCCAACAACTATCTCAAACTCTTGGCGCCAGTACCACACGGAACCACTCAAATCCAGTGCCCTTCACAGAGATGTTCGACCTTATTCTGAGAGACTGGAAATGGATGAAAGTACCAGAGCACTACGTTGTTCACATGAAGACTTCAAGATCAGATCACCAACGAATACCAAATTCGGATAAATTTGGTACGTCTCGAAGCTCATGCTCTGACAAACTGGGACGAAAGGCATCTTCTCTGCCAAACTAAAAAGGTATGAAATAGTTGAAATTGAAAGCCTTCACGCTTGTTGACTGGCTGCGGTAGGAGTCATGTGGGATCCACGTCAAAGTTCTTACGATTTCTGAGTAAGTAGCAAGTCGTCAAGGAATCTCACCTGCGGACACAGACTAGATGCCAACTGTGAGGGAATAGAAACAATCGAATATCAGAATATCTTTCAATAGGTTTCGTCCTTGCAGTCGCCTGTGGAAATAGCCCGGTCACCTTCACGGTTTCAGGACCTTGTGCATTGAAGGGTCAACACTCCAAAAATTTAAGGACACAGATCTTCACGGCTTTCCCCTCAACGTAAATTCGTAGGTCCTAGGCGCCTCTCAGAATGTCCAGGATTTTCAAGTCGCTCGGACGAATCAATCGTTCGAGCATTCTACAAAGCATTTTGTGATACGAGTACTACAAAATACCAGGGTCGAGGCCAGCTAAGGTAACCATTGCAGCATCCTCTCTGCTCGACCTGGGTTGAAATGAAAGGAGGTGCTCCCTTCAGAGGTTCAACTTGTTTGATCTATCTAGGTCTTCAATGAAGGTGTCCGCAATGTATACATATTGCAAAATACTGTGGTTCGAAGCTTGGCCCACAAAAGTATACAAAAGTCAAGTTTTAGCTTCATTGCTCGGGTTCGCTCTGTCTCCATACAAAGACTCTGTAAATCTGGGTGTCCAGGCCATGTTTGACCAGCATCTGTAGAAATCTGTACAAGAGCATCTGTGATCCAAGACCTCAGGATTTGCTCGAGCAAAGTACATCGTGAAACTGCACTGCAACCTAAATCATGTTCAGTCACTTCAGTCATGATATCCATCAGATCCCTTATCACATCAGGCTAAGTTGTCAACGTGCCATAGGTTGCAATCACGGTAGTGACCTCAGAAAAGGTGCCATCAAAATGGCTGCGGACATCTCAAGGTGAAAACGAAACTGAAACAGTTTGCAGACATTTGCACACAAACTCTTGCACTTTTCTCATCTTTGTTCCATGTCTGCACTCTGCTCCTGCACTTTGCATCACTTTGCCAAGTCTGGGTCTCTAACAGATGAGGAGCTCGCATAACACAACACACGGGGCCAATCCTCTGCGCCGGAGCCACTCAGAGGAGCCCACCTCAAGGTACGACATGAGCTCAAGAGCGGTTGTTGCATACCACGGAATCGTATGAGAATACTGGCTAAACAGGACCACAACCGGCAAAGGTTGGATAACATGGGAAAACACTTGTAACTTGAACTGACTTCAGCAATGCCCAGCTCAGCTTTGGACGTGTCTTACCACATCTGTTGAGAACCAACGTCTTTTTCAGCGAGGGCTTTTGCGCCGCAAGGGATTCATAATAATAATACTACATAATACTTGTATATCATTGCAAGGAATTTCTCTAATCGGCTTTGGTCGTGGCGAGAAGCTCCGCTGCCAGCTCTGCTTGCGTCTCGCCAGCGCCATGGCAAAGGTCATAAATGCAATCTTCAAGAAATTCTGCGTCCTCTGTGCCATGCGCCTTTCCCAAATGCTTGGAACAAGTCTGTGTGGCCCAGTCCTTTTCAGTATCACCGCAGCCGTGCGATTGTAACAAGGCAACGGAAGTTCGACTTTCATCAACTAGCTGAAGGTACAGAGCTGCTTGTTTACTTCCTCCAAGCTCTTCCCACTTGCTATCGGCTCTGAATTCAGAGTCTGTGGACGTCTGCAGCATAGATAGCGACTTGCGTGCTACCTTCAATTCACCATCCACGAATTGCTCGTCACTCTTGCGTTTCATGGACATTTGGACATTGATGTTGTGGTTTGGCCTGCAACTGAGGCTCAGGACAGCAATGTCTGACTTGCCATCCTTGGTGTTCATGTTGAAGCGCACACGGTTGGGAAAGCGATGGCCATGAGGAGCGGTCACGGTCCTGCTGAGGTCGAAGCCTGTGACGTACTCTCCACCATCAGGGACAGAGATCTCTGCATTGTGTGCCGGGTCCACCACTGTCCACTCTTCGTTTCCTTTTCGTGTTTTCCACTTGCAGTCCTGTGAAGTGATCTCGAGCATTTGTCGCATGGATCCTCCTGATCTGTCAATGAGAAGCAAGCCTTTTGTGAAGGACTGGCGACCTGCATAGTGCGCATAGACTTGCCAATCGATGGGAAGCTTCTTGGTTCCGCCAATCTCTTCTGAANTGTGAAGGACTGGCGACCTGCATAGTGCGCATAGACTTGCCAATCGATGGGAAGCTTCTTGGTTCCGCCAATCTCTTCTGAATGAAAGTCTGTCTCCACACCTGAAAAGTGCCACAGCGAAAAGGTTCCCTGGCTGAGAAGAGTGTAACGTTGGCCATCGAAAGTGGTGATGTGTGGGTCGCCAACAATAGTTGCACCAGAGGGTACATAGAAATACCATTGAGTCGTGACAATGGGAGCAGTCACTGGTAGGGTCGTCGCAGCACAGGCAGTCAGTGCTTCCTGTTGGCGGACCGAACGGGGCCCATGAGAATCCCACCGCGCCTGAGCTGTAACAGTTTGTTGCACAAAGACCAATATTCGCGTAACCAACCGTATTGGAGCTCCAGCTATTGCATCTGCAAAAAGGGCCGCATTGAAAGTTGACAGAACCAGGAGGAGCTGGGGGTATCGGCGTGTACAAATCCCATGCCCTCGACGAACTACTAGCTTGGACCACCATTGGCGCGTCGCAGCAGCCGCAATCACCTGAGAGGAGGGAAGGAAAGCCGGCGTGGGTAGAATATGTTTGCTCGCCCCCCATCTCTTGTAGCCAACTCATCTCCTCAAGTGTTTGATCCAACATCTCTTAAGATCCCTCTTCCGAGCGGGTTTCCCCCCAGCATTAGCATTGTTCTGGGAAAAATTGGTCAAATGTATTTCTTGCGCGGTTTTCGGTCACATCTGTCTTACCCAATACACCTCCTTACGTGCTGCAGCCAACATGTCTCGATATCCCTGTTTTGGCTATGTCCTGTTTTTCCCGCAAGCTCCTGCGAAGAGATGTTCCCAAAGAACTGCTGCCAAATTCAATTTTTCACTTTTATTTATCATAACATCAGCTACTCCCTCTACACTATCTACATCAGCCACATCAACTTCATCTACATCACAGACATCAACTACATCATTTGCATCACATCAACTCCAATCATCAATTTCAATAACATTCATCATGATCTACATCATCTGGATCAACTTCATCTACATCACTTGCATCATTTACATCATCTACATGAATTTCATCGGCATCAATCTCATGTACACAGGAGTTCTTACACAGGAGTTTACACGGGAGTTCTTACTACACAGGAGTTCTTGTACAGGGAGTTGTTCTACAGAAGTTGTTGCACAGTAGTTCTTACACTGGAGTTGAATACAGGAGTTGTTACGCAGGGTGAACTTCTAGGTGATCTACTTCCATTTGTACTTCTCACGTTCTTCTAAAGTCTCTTTTAAGGCGGCAGGGGCAGCTAAAAGCCGGTTTGCGAAACATGACCCTCTGCGGAGATCGCACGTGTCGGACGCACAAAAGGGCGGTGAAAGCAATTTTTCTGCGCCGTGGCGCGGCACGAAACGAGGGCCGAACGTCCAAAACGGAGGCGAAATTGCAGTTTTGGAATCTCAAATACGCCCTTTTCGCGCAGAATCAGGGTCTAAAGGCCAAAACTGTGGTAAAAGTGCGGCTTTAAAATTAATAGGCTTTGGTCTGTCTGGGAAATGATTTCTCTGGGCGTCTGCGTGTAAAAGCTCCTCTGTGTAAAAGTTTCTCTGTGTAAAAGTGTTTGGGTGTAAAAGCCTCTCTGTGTGTAACAGCTCCTCTGTGTAAAGACTTCTCTGTGTAAAAATTCCTCTTTGGAAAAGTTCCTCTGTGTAAACCTCTGCGTAAAGACCGCTCTGTCCAAAGAATTCTCTGTGCAAGAGTTTCCGCGCGCAAACGCGTCTCTGCATAAGTGTTTCTGTGTGTGAAAGTTTCTGCACGTAAAAATTTCTGCGTGTAAAACTTGCTCTGTGTAAAGACGTCTCTGTGAAAAAGGTCGTCTGTGAAAAATATCTGCGTGTAAAGTGTAGAAGCGTCTGTGGGCAAAAGCTCCTCTGGATAAAGACATCTCTGTGTAAACACCTCCGCTTAAAGACTTCTCTGCGTAAAGGCTTCTCTGTGTAAAAACGCCTGTGGAAAAGTTTGTGTGCGTAAAAGCTGCTCTGTGCAAAGACTTCTCTGTGTAAACACTTCTGTGGGTAAAAGTTTCTCTGTGTAAAAGTTTCTGTGTGTAAAAGCTGCTCTGTGCAGAGACTTCTCTGTGTAAGCACTTCTGTATGTAAAAGCTGCTCGGTGTAAAGACTTCTCTGTGTAAACACTTCTGTGCAAAAGCTGCTCGGTGTAAAGACTTCCCTGTGTAACAGCTTTGTGTGCAAAAGCCCCTTCTGCGTGTAAAAGCTGCTCTGTGTAAGAAGTTTTATGTGTAAAAGTTCTGTGTGTAAACGCGTCTGTGTGGAAGAGCGCTCTGCGTAAAGACTTCTCTGTGTAAAAGCTTCTGTGTGTAAACGCATCTGCTTGCAAAAGTTTCTGTGAGTAAACGCTTCTCTGTGTACAAGCTTCTGTGTAAAGACTTCGCTGTGTAAAAGTTTCTCGGTGTAAATGCTTCTGTGCGCCAAAGCTTCTAGGCATTCCTTTGCATCAACATCATTCATCATCTTTCACCATCAATCATCATCACTCATCATCCGTCATCTTCACATTTTCTTCTCCGTCCTCCTTTGATCTACTCCCACCTGCTCTGCTTTCGGGCCACCCTGTCATCTAGTTTTGCTTCTCTGTCTTTTGCACAAGCTTCACCTACAGGACCTAAGGATAAAAGCCATAAAACAATCAAGCCTGACATGTCGCAGAGCCAATTGGGTTTCGAAAGCTCTCTCAACTGGTCTTTTCTTTCTTCCTTTTTTTTTCTGAAGCAACATCACAAGCTTCACCCAAACCCAACAAGGCCCAAGGATAAAATCCATCAGAAGTTCACGCATGGCGTGCCCCATAATCCGTTGAGAAGTTGAGCCCCGGTCCTTCACCCACAAGACACAAGGATAGAATCCATCAGAAATTCAAGCCTGACGTGCCGCATAACCTGTGGAGCTTCAAAAGCTCTCTTGACTGGTCTCCGCAAGCTTCACCCAAACCCAACAAGACTCAAAAGAACACCCGTCCAAAATTCAAGCATGACGTGCCCCAGAACTTCTTGAACTTCGCCAACCTACACCAGTGAAGCTGGTGCAGACCAGCAGGGAATGCCCGCAAGACCCAAGGAAAAATTTCCCTCTTGAAGTTACGTCCTACACCCAAACACAAACCGATCAGAAGTTCAAGCCTGACATGCTGCAGAACCCGTTGAGAAATCATGCGCCCCAGCAAACCGCCAGGATCCGGAAAGGAAGCAAGAGATGGTGTCGAAGACCGGCTGCTGGATTGGCCGTGTCCTATATTCCCTTGGCCCGCCATTTTTGCTGTGAGGGCTTTGCGCGCTTAGTGCTGCTCAAGAAGCTGCCCAGCACTCTCGTAACTGGTCTTAACCAACATCACAAGCTGCGGACCAGGGGGGAACCGAAGCCCCACTGTCACCAAATAGGGGGGAATCGAAGCCCCACTGTCACCAAATTGTTGCCTGGTACATGACCTCAACAAGGCTTCCCATAACCACTTGCGTGTCCCTTGTAATTCAATTTCATTTCCACCATTTGCCCCCAATGCCACCTTCCCCCGATAAACTCACTACGTTCGGGGTCGTGCCTTGCAGCTGGCTTGTGGGAAAGAAGATGAATCCTGGAGAGCCGCTGCAACGATTGCTTGCACAGTCATCAATAGTCACAGCGCTAAAATCGTCGGTTACATCCTGGCATCTGCAATTTGGTCCGCAATACGGCCTGTTATAGCGCTCATAGCCAGAAGGAGCAGGAGGAGGAGAAGGTCTCTGGCGCAATTGCTCCTGCACCACAAGCTGTTGCTCCTGGGCTTTCTGCAAGAAGCAGTTCGGCTCGACAGGCTCAAGCTCAGCTGCAACGGTGCTCACCGTGAAGAGCGAGAGAGCAAGCAAGGCCAACATGGCGAAGATTTATGGAATCACGAGTGACACACAATTGCGGGTAGTGTCTCTTGAGCCAATGGCCTTCCATGGACAACCAACAGTAATTTTCGCAAGTTTGTGCACAAGTTTGTGCCCAAACATGATAATGACAAAAAACACGTTTCGCTTCAGGTCGCACAAAGATCCGCCAAGAGTGAGATAACTTCCAAAGACGATGCACAGCAGCCGCATCCACAAACACTGGGAGACAAAGAAGAGATGATCCTACTACGAGTTCTCCATAGCTTCTCCAGTGTGGAAAAGGTCCATTTGCTCAGGCATGGACGCAAAAGGACCATGCGTCAGGGATGCATCAACCTGCACCTTGAATGCAAACTCTGCAGACCAATATGCTATGCTTGCGCTCAGCTTTCGGTGCTCAACTCTTCAGCGGTTTGACGCAGCTTCAAATAGCTATGGAGCGGCTTCCGAAATAGGAGAACTCTGTGCAGTGCCCCACCTGAAGCCCTGAATTTGCCTGCAAACGGCATCTCAGCGTGCCATTTCTTGCGGCACCTTGGAAGCAAAGGGAGGCTCCTCTACTAGTCATGCAAGCGCGGTCATCAAAAAAAGGAATAGAGAGAGGGAAAGAAACAAACAAGACATGTGACTTAAGGAGAACAATGAAGCTACCTTGACTTCTTCCGCGGCCATTTGGAGAACATGAGCGTTGCATGAGTTTGTTGCAGTTCCCACATGCCTCTTGGGTCCAATTGTTCGCTCAGTCTAGGCGCACGGCTGTAAAGCTTTGCTCCACTGGAGCGGAGCAGGGCGCTTTGCAAATGCGAAGCAGGAGGAGGGTCCTCCGTGACAGCACAGGCTGGATTCACCAAAATTCAAAAAGCACCCATAGATGCGTGTAAGAAAGTGTAATAAAGTTTGAATATGTTTGGATAAGTTTAAACGAAGCATTGTTATATTCGTGCTCGGAGAGTGCTTCACACAGTATGGCTTGCAGCCAGGTGGACAGGATCGGCAACGAGCTAGTCGATCCATACGTTCACTCGGGCTCTAACAACCAACTCCACTTCAGCTAGGTGCAATGGCGGCCTGAGAGCTTCGCTGAGAACGGAGCAACTTCTGAAGTTTTGGAACAGAAGTGAAAATTACTTCAAGTAATCCTATCCGTGACCCTGAAATGCACCAGCATTCAGGAGTCATACTTTCCCTACTCCTAAGAGACCCAATGGTCCAAAAGTGCAGTTTACATCACAAAATGGAGCCTGTCAGCATTTCATCAAAAAGCGCTGCAGCGCAAGAATTGAATGCGTAAGGCCCAGACGACCCGACAGCCATCCTTAGCTCCCAAGTACTCCACACATACTGAGCATTACGTTGTACCAGTAGTACCGCACACGGCAGTGGCGGAAGTTTCAAAGATAGGAAACCTATAGCAGAGGTTGGTTGTTGTGAATCATGGATGGCAGAGCCAAGCCACTGATGGATCGGAAGGTGGTTGGAGTGTCGGGTTATCTATCTGTCTATTTGTCTTTCTATTTATCTATCTGTTTCTCTATCTCTCTGTTTTTCTATCTATCTGTCTATCTATCTGTCTATCTATCTCTATCTATCTATCCATCCATCCATCCATCTATCTATCTATCTGTATATCTATCTGTCTATCTGTCTATCTTTCTGTCTTTCTATCTTTCTCTCTGTCTATCTGTCTAAGTATCTATCTATCTATCTGTCTGTCTATCTGCCTATCTATCTGTTTATCGTCCTGTCTTTCTGCTATCTGTCCGTCTATCTATCTATCTAGCTGTTTTTCTATCAGTCTTTCTAGCTAATTGTCTATCTGCAAGCTTGAAAACGAAGATTTTCTGCGAGACTTCCTTGACATCTGGAAGTTGAAAGCTGAAAAGCGAAGCTTTTTTGCGAGACTTCCTCCGTTCTCCAAATGGACAACATCAAAAACGCAGCAATTCTGGAAGACTTCCTCAATTTTTGAAGTTGACAATTGACAACATCAAAAAACGAAGCAATTCTGCGAGACTTCCTCAATTTCGGAAGTTGACAACATCAACAATGAAGCAATTCTGCGAGACTTCCTGCAAAAATTGAAAGTTGAGTGTGCAACTGACGGCCTCGTACCAATGCATTTTGCGATTTTTCCACTCCATCTCTCTAAAGTATTGCCAGTACTGCGCCTGCCACGAAAAAGTGACGCCAGGCCATACGAAGTGCTGCACCTGTCGCGCAAAATCATTTGAGCAAACCTGAAGAGTTGATGCTGCAAAATGTAACCCCTCTCAGGAAATCTACGCCTTGACCTCTTAAATCCTCTGAACCTATCTGCCAGATATGTCTCTCGTATTGCGCCTGCCATGCGACATGCATCTTTGCAGATCCTATTCAAATGTCCCACGCCTGCCATCGCTGTTGAAAATGCCACAAAACCCACACGTTTAGCTCACTTTTGACAAGGTGCGCAATCCCCTGCGCCTGCCAGGCAAAACCAGATCCAAACATCGAAAAGTGGTCCGAGACCCTCTGCTTCTAACACTTTTGACTTGCAAATGTGTTTCGTACCACAGCGGCGTGCACTTTTTCAACATCTCAACTGCCAAAAGTGCTCTGGAGCTGCAGTGTTTTGAACATGTTCACTTCGAAATATGCTTCGCGCCACAACCGCGTACAATTTTTTCAACGTCTCAACTTCCAATAGTGCTCCGAGCATGGGGTGCTTTGCACATTTTGACTTGGAAATGCGATTCGCACCACAACGGCGTGAATTTTTTTGACGTCTCAACTGCCAAAAGCGGTTCGAACGGGAGGTGTTTGTGCGTTTTTACTGCAACATGTCCTTCGCGCCACAACGGCGTGCAATTTTTGATCTCTCCGTATTGTCGGAAGTTTGACTTCTAAACTTCCTTCGATAAAAATAAATGTATATAATTAGATATAATTAGTATATTTATGTATGCCACACGCAAAATCAACTGGAGACCAAAAAATCTAGAGGCTAGATACCTTTTTTCTAGATGCTGCCTACAAAGCAATCCGAAGTGCGAATTTTGGATACGTTTGGATGTGCCTTGGCTGGCAAAGCAAACACAATCAGAAGTTCTATGATTCTATGACATACTCCCTTCCTGCTTGTTCTCTCCACTCTGAATCTGACTTTCAAGACTGAGAAACATCAAGAGAGTCGAGAGTTCTGCTGACTTTTGCCATATACTCTGAGCAGTCCCACATAGGAAAGCGAATCAGCCCTGGGAGTACTCGCTGAACAATGGGCCTGAGATGCCGGTGACATCTGTGTATCTGCGCTGGTTTTGATCCTTTATAGCGCATCAATATGCATGGCAGATGCATCGTATACAGGATCCTTACAGGATCCTTCTTGTTCTTTAACCCAGAGACTGGGCTTGCTGAGCATCTTGCTGTGACTCGTTGAGCGGGACAGTCACATCCTCACAAGGCAGTCTTCTACCGCTTCATGTTCATTTATTCATACCACGCAAACAAGCTTTCTCCCCAGTGAACTAGTGCATTAATGGGATATAGCTATCGCATGCGAAAATACGCCGAGCTCAAAGCATCTGAGATCCTATTACAGTAAGTACATGTTTGCTCCCCAGATAAAGCACGTTTGACCATATTGCATGGTTGAAATCATTTGAAAGCATTTGAGATGCGTCCCGCAGAATGCGGACACTTTGCGAACTTCAGCCGTGACACCAGGCTGTGAGACTCTCAGTACCAAACTGGTTGGAAAGTGAAGTCGATAGAGTCAGAACGCTTCCAGCCATCATTGAAAACCTTCACGGAAAGAATGGGAAGAATTGCGCAGACTGTCCGGTCTTCAAGCTTTGGATCTAGTTGGCAGATCGAGCCAATTTCTCACATGCTTTGTAGACTCTGTAGACTCTGTATGCTAGCAACTGAGGTCTGCACATAATAGTACAAATGCAAGGGCACTGTAACATTCTCCTGCCCACAGAAAGACTGATGATAGAGCAAGAGATAGTAAGAGATGATAAGAGTTTCATAGAGTTTCTTCATGCAGGAAACACTTCAGACATCTTCAGACTCTGCAAAGGGCCTCTCCCTTCTCTGGTGCCCTGACCTGGACGGATTTGTGAAGCTAGGAGTGAGTGGAAAACTGGACAAACCCACAGACAATGTGTGCGATTGGGACGCCCACCAAGCGACGTGACAGTGGAGGACTTGTGCATCTCACTAGATCACCTTGGCCCAACTTGGCACGTTGCACAGCTGTTGTCTGTGAGACCACCGCGTTGGTCTTGCATTCAGCGGCCATGCAACTGCTCCACGGTGACCCTGCGATGTTTTTTATTTTGTCCCTTCGACTGCATTAGGTTTCAGGCTGTAGGGCGACCACGATGCAGGTGCTGACATCGCAGTATGGGCAGAGCCAAACTCACAGTAGAGCTCTAGCACCTGCGCATTGAATTGCAGCACAGTGAACTTGAGATATCTTGAGACAATAGATTCAGATAGATTCAGTAGACCCCAAGAAAGGAATTGAATTCGCACAACAATTCTGAAATCCCTCCAGAGCAGCAGATTGGCAGCCCTGAAGCTCAGGCAGCAAGAATGATCAACAAACATCAGTTGTCAAAGTGCGGGAGGTACGCGGTAAGCGGCAAAGACTTGCAAAGTTCCAGTGGAACCTGATTCATCTACATGGATACCCTCTTGCATACTTGAGGCAAGACAAGACGAAGAATCTGCACATTTACCTGATGTTTTCAACTTAGTCTGCATGCGAAGCAATTTACCACTGCCGATCACTCGATTTTTTCTCAACTCTCGCGGCGCAGCTTCAGCAGAGCTCGCCTCTGTATTTTGATGTCAAGCGACAAATGCCAGTTTTCACACATAGGCAGGAGACTGCGCAGAATTCCCAGACACAACTGTTTGTCTACAACTGGAAGGAAACTCTAACGAGGCGAGAAAATAAGCACTTTCCAACTTTGTCTCCAGTTTATGAAACATGCATTTCTAGCAAGCCTGAAGGATGACTTGTGCTGGTCACTCACATTGAGATCAGCAAGAAAGCCACCTAGGCGATGCAAAACGCAAGAATTTCAGTGAGGGACTTCAACAGGATTGAGGACCTCTCAAAAATACTCTCAAAACAGCAATAAACAACTCAGCTGCATTCGGCAACTCAAACACAGAGCTTGCCATGGCCATCACTCGTGACAAGGCACTGATGTTATCTCCGTATTTGTTCCTAATGTCAGAAGGGGTTGCCACGATCCTCATCAGCTTTGTCTGGTAGCTCAAGAGCTCAGGATCACCAACAGACCTCAATTTTTGAAATTTATGAGGTTTGCAGTCAATTCATACAGAGTCACACAGGACTGTCCTACCAATAACTCCACAGCTTTAAGACCAAAAAGTTTGGTATCTCTCTGCACGCAAACAGCTGTCTCCCAGTAACTCAAATCAACATGGCCGAGTGGCTGCAGCCAAGTCGAGATATTCTCGTCCTGGGGATTGCTGACTTCAAAGCAAAGGGACCACAACAACTTCACCCTCACACAGCTTGCACAACTTGCACCTTTTTGCAATGAAACTGTGTGAGTCTCCAGATTTCTGGAAGGTTCAGTAGCCCTTCCAGGGTCCCAACCTGACCGCGGCTGCGGCTCCTCGCATACCTCAAAAGTTTCTCAGTCTGCAAAATTGAGAAAGGAAAACTTCTTCGACCCCTATGCAATTAACTGGTAGATTGAAAACGAGGCTTTGAGCCAGTTTCAAGTTCCTCACGCCTGGTGACGTTCATTTTAGGTGAGGAAAACTGTTCTTCTGCAAGACCGTCTTCACCAAAGTGAACCAAGTAACGAGCCACGAAGAGGCTCAGGGTCCAGGACTTCTGTTGGGCGACAAGCCGTTCTTTGCAGCATGTTGGCCGGCAGGACCTGGTTGTTTCAAAGCTTGGGACAGCTTGGGACTCCGATTCACAACACTTGCCTACGCAACCGGTGAATTGGATGAAGGGCATAATGGCATGCTGCGACCTTGCCTCATAGACCAATTGTTCAACGCCATTTCCAGGAGGCACAAAGCAAATCTGGTCGCGAGTGTTCAGAGCCATCTGTTCTTTGGCCTTCAATCTCACTCCTGGGCACAAAATTGATCTCAGGGACGATGGAAACAAATGAAGTGAAGAAACGAGGCTTATTAAAAGCTAAAGTGACTAGAGAACCAAATGCAAGCTGATCAAAGTTCATCTCAATGCTCCCGAGGTTCCATTGACCCAGGTGCCGTTTGAGGATCTATCCTGCAAATGGATTAGATTACAGCGGCATCAAAAACAGGACTGCCAGGAGTACCTGCAATGCATGAACACTGTTAGCTGTGACAGTATCATTCAGCAAATCCACTGCTTCAGCTGATCCTCAATCGTCAACTTCCAGCTTGCGCCATCCCGAGATAGCTGCAACACTGCATGAACCTCACTCAGTCTTTCGGTCATGACTGCAGATTTCGAATGCTAGCCCGAGAACACTGGATAAACAGGCAACTGGGTAACTAGAAAGGCACAAAAGCTTTCTCAAGTGCAGCCTGCTCAAACCTGTTTTTGCGTCTTTCGCATCTGTTACAAAAAGGCTAGATCTCCAATCCGCAATCAGAACAGGTGCTGCACAGCTCTCTCTTGACTTTGTATGAAGGAACAGGAGCTGCAATTTAGCTGCAGCTGTCTATCAGAGTCTATCAAAATATGCTTCCTACCAGACTAGCCACCTTGGAAACATGCGGTGCACGAAGGGGGATGTCTACACTTCCTTCTCGACCGCACACAAGGGTAGGCTGCGTCGTAGTGACCAAAATCACCTGACAGTGTGAGAAAAAATATAGACACAAATCACCTGAGTCTGATTCATTCCTACAAAGATACAGTATGCACTAGACAAGTCGTACCCTCTATAATGTCACTTTGCTATTCTTGCATGTATCTTACTCTTGGTAAGTTTCTGATCATGAAACACTGAAAAGACTGAAAACATCATAAAACATCAAGCGACTCAGGCCCAACCTCAGGAGGCCGTGGCTTCACGGCAGAAGCAATACGCCGCAAGACGAATGCTGGTTCATCGTCCTACGAGGTGTGCTTCATTTGGTGAAAACATGTGAAAACCTGGTCAAAATGGTCAAAGCGCGGAGCTGTCCATCTCGACCCAAGATCCATTCAAGTTGGCACACTATTAGGGTAGAACGAGGGGTCCTGCACGCGTTCGTTCCGATAAAGTTGTGCCTAGAACACAGAGACGGAGACAAGCTGAGACAAAGTTGTGTGGCCAAAATGGCCAAAAGTCAAAGAATCTCAGCGATCTGCCTTGAGTGCATCATAGTCCCTAACGGTACAAAGCGCAGGGAAGCAGTCTGTCGAACTTGTGATCCTACTGGTCGATGGAAAGTATAAACAACGTCCTGACGTCAGACAGGATTGAAATTGAGCTGTTCGAATTTCACAATCATATCATTTTTGCAGCAAAAACGTGCAAGAATATCAAAAACATATTGAGAAGGATCAAAATGCCAATCAAACTCTTGGAGCTCAAGTCCAGAAACGTATCCAGTCAGCCCAGAATGGCAAGACTAGTGCAAGAGAATGAGAATATCATCAGTCATGCGTACGGCAAAAACATGCCTGCTGTCTTCTGCCAAGATCAACTGTCTAGTAGAATTCGTTGTGGCTCAACTCTTGTTCTTCCTTTGGTGCTCTTCTTTTTATTCTAGTTTGTGTGTTCTTTTTGTCACTGTCTTCTTGTTCTTGCCTTATTTTATCCTTCTTCTCCTTCTCCTCCTGCTTCTTCCTATTCCTTGTCTTCTTGCTGTTGATTCTGCTGTTGGTGTGTTTCTTTTCTGTCTTGATTAGGATATGGCGTGCATTTAGTTGTTTGAAAGTAGCAGAAATTGAGAGTAGGGAACGTGCTTAGAACGTAACATAACTAACATAATTGCTCCTAGTAGTGTTCAATGTTGCTGCTCGAGTGTGGATGCTGTTCAATGTCAGTCCAGGTGCTGCCTGCCTTGGGTGATGTTTGCTCCGCCTTTTTGAAAATCGGTTTTCTCTTGCTGCTGTTTTTGTTGAAAGGCTGAATCGCATCACCTTGGCACCTAACTTCGCAATACGTCAAATTAATGGCAGCTACCGTTGGAAAAAATACATTATAACGCAAATAGTGCCCTTTCATAGTCGGAAAGCCATCGAAAAGCCTGATTGCAATCACGAGTTTGGGAGGATAGAATTGGCCGGTTTGTAGACAGTATCTGCTCACATGGCCAGGCGACATACTGACCTCTGCTGGTCTTCACAAAAAAGAAAAAGATTCACGGCCTACCGGCCAATCCCAGTGGTTGGCATAGACACACCAATGACCGCCACACTTCGCAGTGACAATAGTTCTGATGGAACCCGCAGCTTCAAGGCAACCCACCACACAACCACCAGTCTACGACCACCTTGACAAATGGTTCGTCATATATGAGCACAACCTGTTCTATATTCTATGAGTTCCACTGATCGTTGTAGACACTGGGAGATGCCTGCCCTTGCTTGTTCTTCCTTTTGTTCGTCCCTTGCATTTGGCTCA
>BGPT01000933.1:69918-79918 GCA_003297045.1 Symbiodinium sp. clade C Y103 | reverse complement strand
ATCATGGCCGCAAAATGGCCCTGCAACCCATCATTCTGTGCACGCATCATGATACAGGCGCCACTTGAAAGAAAACCCAGCGCCCAAGGACATGAGGTGTTTGTATGTTTTGGGGTGGTTCACTGTGGAAATGCTCGGCCGACAGTCTCGGAACTTCGGCAGTACCAGTTCGTTTGTTCTGTAAGAATATTTTTTGCAAGAAGCAATGATGCCGCATGATGTCAACGCTCTGACTTCCATATCATGTTGGTTTTGCAATGGGTTGGCATCTCCTGCAGGAGCATGAGCATCCGTTGCAAGTCCAACACAACACATCATCATGATATTGACAGCTTAATCTTCCTAAACTGCGACAATGATTCCAAGCCAAACAAATTCCTGTTGGTCAGGAAGTAGTTGCAGCATGCATGACAACTAACAAAAACATCCTGAAAATAGAATTGCTGGCCTACTTTGAAGCGTACATATAAACAGGTGTGTATATGTATATATACATCTATACATATGTCCGTCTATCTATCTGTCTGTCTGCCTGCCAGTCTGTGTGTCTGTCTGCCTGCCTGCCTGTCTGTCTGTCTGTGTGCCTGTGTGTGTGTGTGTCTGTCCATCTATCTATCTTCAAGGCTTGTAAAGGACCAAAAAACAATGGGCAATATAGAGGCCCTCTCATGGTCTGGTGCCTGAAACCATGAGAAGGCCCCTATTTCCCCTCTTTCTGCGGAAGATCCCAGCCCCAAGACTTGGCATGGACCAATTTGTGCATGTCTGGATAGGGGGATTGGGGGAAAAAGGGATCGTCTCATGGTTTTGTGGCAGTTGATTTGATGGCGCAAGTGTTGCAGGCAAGGCAGTTTATAAGCAAAGAGCTGTGCTCAAGCGCAGATAGATGACCTTAGATGTTTGATGTGTGTTGAGTTGAAGTTGGATTTGCAGTTGATCTTTTTGTTGATATGGGTTGATTGGTAAATTGACTACCGTAGAACATATAGAAGATACTACACACCACGTTTTAGGGGGCTCGGTTTCCACGCAGTTCCCTTAACTTATATATAATATACATGTTCACCCTTGATGCAAATTGTGGATTTAGTGGAACTGTATCAATTCTTACTTACTTACTTACTTACTTACTTACATACATACATACATACATACAATTCCATTCCATTCCATTCCATTCCATTCCATTACATTACATTACAGTACATTACATACATACATACAATTCCATTCCATTCCATTCCATTCCATTACATTACAGTACAGTACATTACATACATACATACATGGATTGCATTGCACTGCATTGCATCGCATCGCATCTCATCGCATCTCATCGCATTGCATTGCATGACATGACATGAAATGACATTACACTACGCTACATTACATTACATACACCTATGTATATATATATATAGACGCACACCTTCATCTGCTCAAATTCACATGTATACAGTAATATGTATATATATATATATGCATGTATAGACATGCGCATGTATATGCATATATATATATACATATACATCATATATCCACATACAGTTGCATGTAGATCTTGTGATTTAGACATATCCTGCGTGTTTTCATGTTGCAGGCTGGTCATCTATGCCTCCAAGATCTGCCACCAACGTTTGTCTTCCTCCAGCGCATCCTGAAGCCCCGCTTCGAGCACCACAGTCACAGGGGCAAAGACGCGAACAGACGCTGTAGACCTCAGACCCCGGCGCAGATGACGCAGACAACGGAATGAGTCCAAACGGAGAAAACACTCGATCAAATCTTCAAGGCAATCTTCTCCTCTCGTGTCAAAATGGGGAGAGGAGCATGGTTTTTGCTTGAGCTACTTGCCGTGAGTTGCACTAAATTCCACTTCCGCCATCCATAGTCTAGTGACTCTAGTGTGCTGTCGTCCGCCCAGTCCTGCCTATTCAAGTCCCCGTTGCCATGTCAAATCTCAGATCAGATAATCAGATTGCATCAACCCTGAGACTGGACTCAGAATCCAAGGTCTCGACGCGTCACATGTACCCCAACGGCCATGCCAAATCAAGCCCTGCTCCCTCCGCATTCCAATTCCTCCCTCATGGCACACTGCCAAAGGTGTTCTTTTTGTGTTTTGCGAGGAGACTTTTCGTTTTTTTAAAGGCTCAGACTAGATCATGTCATTCCATATTGAAGGTTCTAAGGGTGCCCTTGGTGTTGCTTGCTGGAACAAGTAGGGTGGACCTTTCCATGGGTGGATTTTACAAGTGTCCCCTCTGTACAGCATTCTGCAATGTCGCTCAAAAGAGCATCAATTCTTGTAGGATGAGGATGTGTGCTTTGTCTATGATATAGTACGTTTCTGATGTGTATACAAATATATATATATATATACATGTACATATATATATATATATACACATACACACAGGACCTCTATGTATATATATATACGTATATATACTATACATATGTGAACGAACGTGTTCTGTGTGCCCAGAGACCTTTGCACTTGCAAACTATTCACATCTCGGGTGAACCATTGAGCCAGAACATTGCGTTCGAACCATTTCCTGTGAGTCGGCATCTGTATTTCAACTTTTTAGGTCGTATATGGTCGTATTTTCTGCGATCTGAAATTGCCAAAATCTGCGAGTACATGTATATCGTGTATGCTAGCATGGCCTTGACGCCCCAGGAATTCACCCAAACACGGTGGTGACAGTTCGAGTTGCTGCACCTGCGTTTGGTTGAAGCTGTCCAGGCCTGAAACCTCAAGGTTTCAGTTGTGACCAGAAAAGTGAGGGAGATCAACACTTGAGGAAAAATTCAATTCCAGGATTTGCATTACTCTGAAGCATAGCCTATGCAGCATAGCTGGGCATAGCTATCAAAAGTTTCTGGTCAACTTGCTCAGCCCATAGCTGTCAGGTTCACATCAGTTCCTCCAGAAGGTGAACCACTCGTTGGTTGTACCCTCAGAAGCTTCCTTGGTGCACCGGTCTGAAACAAAGAAGCCTTTCTTTGCTGGTTACTAACGGTTAGTACCACTGGACTTTCAAGCATAGAAACAAAGTGCTTCAGATTTTTCCAGAGTGGTCTTAGCAAGTGCTCACAGATCACCGTTTCAACCTCCCTTGAGTTTCAAATGCCCTGGACTTGTCTCCAAACAACAGTGACAGTGACAGTAATTTCCATCGTGTCTGCTGCGGTCTTTGCAGGCTGAATTCTTTAGCGTTCTTGACTGTAAACCAGGGGTTTATCAGCAAGCCATGCTGTCTTTGTACTTGGGATGAGCAGGGAATATAAACTACAGTATTGTTCTCATGTCTTCCCTCCTTTTGGCTTCGGTAACCTTCACAACTGATATGCTCATCTTTCTTGAAAACATCTGCATGTCCAGCATGGACACAAACAGTTTCTTTGCATCAGGGTAAGTATGCCTGAGATCTGCACGCCACTGCTGCCAATTCTGCTTCCTTTGCAGGCCGACTGGGTTTTCAGTATGAAGGCAGAACGCCATCACTGTTCACAAGCCAAAAGGGGGCTCGATACAGCAGTTCCAAATCGGGTGTGGAGTCTAAGACTGTGGAACACGACAGCAGCAGTCAATAGGACACTTATGAAAGCAAGACAGACAGAAAAGTTTTGGATAATTGAGAAAATGTAAACCCAAATATGGTTGAACAATGGTCTTAGACCGAGCTATAATTTTGAGGTCGCGACTGTTCTTGCAATGCCCATCGACAGCCTGAAGTCAGTGATGAGGCCCGTGTCATTGCAGGCCTGACGACTGTGCTCACAAATGATCCAAATGCAGATTTGAGGCCACATCAAAGAAACAGTTGTCATAATCTGCACTCATGTATTCTTTAATATACAATTCTTGCAGACTCCCCACAGTTTTTTGATCTCCCAAATAAGCAGCCTGAAGCTGAACTGAATCGAAGCCATCAAATGGATCGGTCATGACGTTGTCGCTGCACCTGGGGCATTTTGTAAGACGCATCTGAATTGGCAGAGAAGGAAAAACTATCGTCTGCCACCTGCAAGGTCAGAAGTCAAGTGCGTTTTGAAGAAGTACATCGAAGTCCATTTCTTGACATGATTCGCTATTCTGTGACTGCCTTCTGTAGGTAACATTGGGCAGCCGCGAACTGACCTGAGCTCAACGGAAAGGCAGAGCCGAATTAGGCAAGCTGAGAATGGCTGAAACCTGAAACCCTGGTGCAAATATTCTCTGGTGATCGCTGATAGTTGATCTTGGTGTCAACGAACGTAAGAGGCCATGCGCGTGTCAATGTTTTTGGATAGGGTGGGTTGTTGGGGGGGTGGGATGGGGTGGGCTAACAACGCTTATTTAGGTTTATTTGCATTTCCACACATACGTCATTCTACGTTACTGTGCGTTCTCTTGCACTTCCACACATACGTCATGCTACGTTACTGTGCGTTCTCTTGCGCTTCCACACATACGTCATGCTACGTTACTGTGCCTTCTCTTGCACTTCCACACATACGTCATGCTACGCTACTGTGCGTTCTCTTGCACTTCTGCACATGCGTCATGCTACGCTACTGTGCGTTCTCTTGCACTTCCACACATACGTCATGCTACGCAACTGCGCGTTCTCTTTCGCTTCCACACATACGTCATGCTACGCTACTGTGCGATCTCTTGCCCTTTCCACACATACGCCATGCTACGCTACTGTGCGTTCTCTTGCACTTCCCTGCATACGTCATCCTACGCTACTGCGTGTTCTTTTGCACTTCCCCACATACTTCATGCTACGCTAATGTGCGTTCTCTTGCATTTCCACACATGTCGTGCTACACACACACACAAAGACGCCAGACAACTCTGGAAGTACTTGTATGCTAGTGTTTGGCGAAAAAACCCTCACAGTTACCGTTCTCAACAAACTTGGCGATCTTTGTGGTTGAAAAAAAAAACGGCAAATTTTTGCAAGAAGGACGGTGGTCAAGAAATGACATTTTCGTTGCGGTAAAACGCACATTTTTTTCTATTTTGAGGTGACCCTTCCATAGACAATGAATCGCGCATTTGATGAAGAAAAATAAAAATATGCAAATTACCACAATTTTGTACACTTGAAAAATCATAATGTCACTCGCCGATGTCATCACCGACAAGGCCTCTTACAGACGTTGAAACCTTGATCTTCAGAGCAAAGGCCTCTTGGAATGGTTCTGCTGCCCTTGTGCTAAAACCCACTGCCACATCAAAGCTGCAGACATATGGACAGACCCCAGTGAAGATTGCCCAATCCTTCGGCATCAACATGAAGGTATTGCTACAGACACGCAATTGCATCATTGCTACACAGCAAAAAGGGGCAATGTGCGGACACAAAAAAAATCACCTCAACTCCGCAAGGGCAGCTGGGCATTTTGGTATCAAAAGAACAATCGTGTTGACCCTGTCGTTGACCTCCTATTGCAGCCATTCGGTCCGGAAAATGACCTGTTTGAAAATCTCTTTGACTGTGTAATCTGCATACACATGTTTCATTGCATTTCGAGTGGCCAATCAGAAATCATCACGAATCACAAAAGAAGTATCTCTCAATCAGAAGGACTTCCCAGCAACATCCTCACGATCATCGCCAATATCTGTGCTGGAGGCTTCACCAATCTGTCTCGCCTCATTATTGGAATCAAAATCACAGGCAAAAAAGAAATCAGAAGTACCAAACGCGACAGCAAAATTGTGAGCAAAGAAGAATATTCAAGTAAGTGAAATCAAACTGAGCACTCAGAAAGGTGAAACATGGTGAAAGTAGACAGGTTGAAGAAATGAAATCTAGATTCTGGGTCTGTCAAGCGGGCTTCGAAGTGAGATTGTGCGAGTCGGTGAAGCAAAAAGAAAACTTTGTTTTGTCCACTGTCCTGCGGACCCTTTGCGGTTGGAACATTCCGATTTTCCAATGACCTCAGGTGACTTGGATCATCTTGGATCCATTCATAGTCCTCGGCCCATCACTCCAGCAGGTTGACTGAAGCGAATGCCCAACGAGTCCTGCTGAGCAAGCGCATTAGGCCTATGTCATAGTAAATGTAAAGAAATCATCCAAAGCCAAGAATGACGAGATGCAAGAGAGAACGGAACGGCAAGGAGTACACCATTGCAACGATTTGATTTAGAACGACCAGTTCAGCCTGTGTAAAAGAGTCTCAAATAAAGCAACTGAATCGGGCCGCCAGCATAATCAAAAATGTATTAACCACCGGTCAAAGCCACGCTTTCAGGAAGTAGATTGCGACCGTTTTGTTGAGAAATTCCACATCCAATCACGTTGCAAACAATTTGCATTCAAAAAGTCCTCAACCGCATCCCATTGTTTCCTTGACTGTCCCTCCACTCGGATAGTTCATCGCACACTAGCAGACAAGCCTGCCCAACGATGAAGCCATTCAGTGCTCGTACACGAACCTGCATTCGGCTCAGATCTCTTCCCACTTGCATGTTGTTTGTAGTTCGATCACTTGAGGAATTGACCCAAAAAAAAAGTTGATGAATTTTTGTGGACCTATCAAGGAAGAGCAACGCGATCAAGTAACCCATGTTCCAGACGTGGCACGGACAGGCAAAATATGGCAAAACCACCCCGCAATCCTACCAAACATTTCGATAATCATCTAAACCAATCCTAAACCCACCCTCCCGGGAAAAAATAAACACAAACGAAACCCATATCCCAACCGGTCCCAACCCTACCAGTTTTCAGCCTCGAGAGTCTCCTGTCCAAAGTTTGAACAGTCCAGGGCCAAGCCGGTGATGCTGGAGTCCCTGAGCAGCACATGGCATGAAGTTCTTCGAAGTTCTTATGGTTTTGATTGAAAATCCATTGTTTAATTGGTTACCCCAATTGGTTACCCCATGCTACGCCTCCATTGGCTAATCAAAACTTTAATCAGTTTCCCTTGAAATATGCCCTGTGGGAGTCTATCCACTGTTAAAAAAAAACCTTGTAACTGGACTGAGCCTTGCTCAAACATTGCAATTTTGTGACATGTGTGTTTTCTCTCTAACAAAGTCCACTGGCCGACATCCGATTTGCCCAAAGTATCTTGTACTTGGTGCTCTGCCAACACGTAGGCAATTTTGCAGCAAACCCGGTGGCCAAAAGGAGAAACCTCAGCATGAGGTCTATTGTGTGAAAGTTGATGTGTACCGTTTGAGTTTCGAACTGCCTCGTGTGTGGTGTCACTCTGGCAAATGTAAGAATTTTGTCTGTGAAACGTATGTGATCAACCAGGGGCAATCCTGCTCCAAAGACATTCCGTTTCCCCTGTTTCCTGGACGAATTGATCTCAGGTTGCAAACCACATGATGGCTGAGCCCTTGAGTCCCCCGCCATACAAACATCAGTTCAACAACCTGTGAAAGGAAACCATGGATTCGCCGTGTTTCCATTAAATTCTCTTCACATTAAACTCACTTGGTTTTGGGCCAACCGAAGATGTGTTTGCTCCGAAAACAAAACGCATTTAAAGTGTTTCGAAACACGCTCCAGACTTCACCTGACGGATCCAAACCAAATGTCCAAAAGGGCAATACATTCTGCCACTAGCACAACCCATGTTTATCTCAAAAGGAAATTGTGCGGGTTTCACGTGTCATCACACAAATCAAGTTGAATCAAATCTATGCAAAACGCAACAACAACCGCAAAATTTGTGCCTCTCAGACACACCAAGCATTCCAGCCTCAGTTTGCCAACTGCACATTCTGAAATGGAACTGCATGCCTCAATGCTAGATGTTTCACATCATGTATGTACAAGTTCCAATCATGGGAAGTCACAAGTTGAACATGCGCAAATTTCGCAACCCAGTTGCATAGTTCCTGGGGGCGATCCATGAAAGCCCGCACCAGGTAAATGCTGAAAAGTGCGTCCAAACCAAAGCTGCGGGAACCAATGAGTCAACCAATTTTTGAAATGTCAAAAAACCAAACACCAAATCAATTTCTTGCAACACCCGCCCATTTTTACCACAAACATCCCCAACCGACAAAGTAAACATTTTTGGCCGAAACTAAAATTATCCGGGCAAGAGACCCCAAACAGTGCGGGGGTGTGAGGATAATGTATGATAATGTATGATGAAGTATGATACTGTGTGATAATGCACGATAATGCCTGATAATGTATGATAAGGATGAGGATGGTGATGAGGATGAGGATGATGATGATGATGATGATGATGATGATGAAAATGAAGATGCAGACGCAGACGAAGATGAAGATGAAGATGAAGATGAAGATGATGCTGTTTCAGACGATTATGTTGAGGATGATGATGTTGGGGATGATGATGTTGAGGATGATGAGGTCAAGGAGGATTATGTTGAGGATGATGAGGTGGAGGATGATGATGTTGAGGAGGGTGATGATGAAGATGACAATGCGGAAGATGCGGTGGAGGATGGTGATGGTGCCCTGGCAAGGTGTCCCTAGAGGTCTTTTGGCAGGATCTCTTGATGAGATCTCTGTAGAAACTGTTTGACAGCTTTGGCAAGATCTATGTGAGCGACCTCTTGGCAAGATCTCTGCACAAGATCTCCGTCAGAGGTCTCTTGGCAAGATCTCTGTATCAGATCTCTGTAGAAGCTCTCTTGGGAAGATCTATGCAAGAGACCTCTTGGCAAGACTTCTGCAATAGAGATCTATGCAATGTCTCTGCGCAAGATCTTCACAAGAGGTGTCCTGGCAAGATCTCTTTGCAAGATCTCTATAGGAAGTCTCTTGGCATGATCTCTTTGTGAGATCTCTGTAAAAGCTCTCTATAGCAGTTCCCTTGGCAAGACCGATGCAAGGGACTTCTTGGCAGGATCTCTGAAGAAGATCTCCGTCTTGATTGCTCTGTTTCACCAAGAGGCTGGGAAGTTGTTGAGAAACTTCCGAGAAACCCAAACTGGAAACCAGAGTTGTAATATCACGCCGGTATATATCATATAAATATACATAAGGCGGTATACGTGGATACGCGTGTTCGATCCGCAGTGCTCTTCGCCGAAACTTATAAAATCAAAGTTTGTGACCGTTGTAAACTTGTTACACTTCTCGATCGGCAGCTCGCAGTGAAGAGTTCAGCAACTCCTTTTTGACAGCGGGGGTGAAAGTCACGAGAGAGCAGCCAGTTACGCACTGGAGTTGACAACGGCTAACGGGTAGGCCGTTAAGAAGAGTCAACGCGTAAACTGGCAATTGAGACAAGTGAAACAAAGAAAGAACGGAGAGAATGTGACCAAGGGTGGGGAAGAGAAAGGGAGGGCTGAAGAAATTTGTTTGTGTTGAAAAACNGCAATTGAGACAAGTGAAACAAAGAAAGAACGGAGAGAATGTGACCAAGGGTGGGGAAGAGAAAGGGAGGGCTGAAGAAATTTGTTTGTGTTGAAAAACAAGTTTTATGCCCACCACACCACAACCCTTGATATGGAAAAACCACAACACAACATATATTGATAAAGTGGTCCTTCGGACAAAGGTTTCACAAGAAATGTCAGAGTCTGAAAACTGTGGGTTCCGTTCTTGAGTTTTCAGAGGATGGTCTGCCGCAAAATTTTTGGTCTTTGTGAAAAGATTGCGTTTGGTTGAAACACTGGATTCAGAGAAAGTTGGTTTTGACCAAAAGCGTATTGGGTTTATTAGTGAAGAAGTCAAACTCCCAGGATAACTTCCGCCAGTGTTGTTGGTAAATTTTCGTTTCGGGTAGCCTATGCCGAGCTTTCAAGACATGGCTATCATTCCATGAACGCCTTCGTCTTGATTGCTCTGTTTCACCAAGAGGCTGGGAAGTTGTTGAGAAACTTCCGAGAAACCCAAACTGGAAACTAGAGTTTTAATCTCACGCCGGTATATATAGTATAAATATACATAAGGTCGTATACGTGGATACGCGTGTTCGATCCGCAGTGCTCTTCGCCGAAACTTATAAAATCAAAGTTTGTGACCGTTGTAAACTTGTTACACTTCTCGATCGG
>BGPT01000933.1:33657-48946 GCA_003297045.1 Symbiodinium sp. clade C Y103 | reverse complement strand
CCAGCTTGTGATTCGAGACGACTCCGCAAGACAGATCAGGTTGCAAAAGATGATGTTATTATATCATGCGTCATACGTTCGATTTGTTCGATGCTCATTCCTGGGGTTGGAAAGGTATGTAGATTTTGGACCCCCAAATGTGGTCCTCCCCAGTAGCCACAGAAAGCCATCCAATGTCCCCGGAAGTCAATGGCATTGAAAGCTGCAAACGAAGGAACCGAGAATCATTGAACGGCAACCAACAATGTAAGAAGCTCCCGGAGCCAAGTCCTAGAGGGATTTTTTGGTAAAACCTGTCCATCAAGAAAAACAGGATGTTAAGCTGCATTCCACTGTGTATTTGATACTTCAGGTTGATCCCTTTAAGATTTGGTTCCCCATTGAGTTGAGCTGCTTTGAGACAGTTCTCATTTCTATTTTAGCTTCATTCATTTGACTAGTGACACAGGCCTTGTGCCAGAGTGCGCTAATTTCGAGCAAATCCACTCTGAGGTTCCCCAATCTCTTCAACGTCGATGTCCTCACTTTCCTCTTCTGACCTGTCTAGGTCCGGTTCTTCCCAGGTCTCAGCTAAGTCTGGATCGTGCGGGGTTGATTCATGCTGAACCATCATACTCAAGCGTTCAGCCCTGCTGGCATCAGGTTTCAGCCTCTCGAGCGAATCAAGGTTATGAGCTTCAGCACTTTGTATTGCAACAGAATCTGAGAATTCCGGTTGTACGTGGTGCTTGATTTTGTCTGAGGTTCAACATGCCCCAACAATGTCCGCTTTTCACGACTGAAAAAAGTGCACATGCCAGCCCATGTCAAAATTGCGCATTTGCAGCTGTGACTTGACAACTTGTAGGAGTCATGCACAGATGCCATTGAGAGAAATTCCCTGATCCAGCATGTCGCCCCACCTGATGCGATGACCACGTCTGTGATACCTCATTGGAAGGCAGGAAAAGATTTGTCTCCTCGAGGCATGCAACAGTTTTAGCAGCAACTCGGAGCCCAATCTGAGGAGCCCAAAAATTTGCCAAGGCTAGTGTAAGGAAGCAAACGTGTTTTTGCTTTCTTTGGTCATAGCTTCCAGCAAACACATGGTTATGTTTTTGTCCAGCCAAATGGATTCGGTTCGCATCAAACCACCAAACGCAGGCAAAAATGCAGAAAAGAAGGGAGCCGCAGCTCACACGTACATGGGCTCTCGGATCATCATTGCACAATCCCTCAAACACGCCAAATGCTTCGACTGAAAAGGCTGGCGCCTGCCGTAACTTCCGTTTCTGCAAAAACATGCTGTGGGCAGCACCAGTGACTCTTGCAGAAAAGGTTGAGTTCAAGTTCATCTTCAACAATCTGCACACTTGATCACTGAATCTCCTGGCCTCCACAATGGCTGGCTGAGGTTGGAGCAGCACCACTGTTGCGCAGGTGGTTCATATACTGATACGTCGTATCCTCTGTTTGGTCAAAGCAAGTACCTCTGCCCGTCTCTGCAACCCAATTTGCCCAGCGCCACAAAGATGACGCACGAGTAGCTTTGTTTGACAGAGCATCTGATAACACTTGCTGTCTGTACTTGTATCCAAGCTGCCAAGACAGTTCAACATTGAAATACCAAGCTGAGTTGAATGCAATCCAAATTGACAAAAACTCTGAACCGATTCAAAGCTCGTGACCTCAACTCGTCGTCCTGGATGTTGTATGAAGTACACGCTATGCGCTTCCTAGCAAGGTGTGTACTGTGGGGGCCTTGCCCAGCACGTCTGAAAGTGGCCACAGTTTTCCGGCCCAGGAACAGCTTCAGCTTTGGGGTCTGCTTTTAATGTTGCTTGAAAATTACGGCATTGTTGAATTCAGACATGTTGCAGGTTCTCCTGGAAGAGGAACTTGCTGCTTTGAAAGCTAAAAGGATGGAGTTGCGACAGGCNAATTCAGACATGTTGCAGGTTCTCCTGGAAGAGGAACTTGCTGCTTTGAAAGCTAAAAGGATGGAGTTGCGACAGGCTAGGTTGTCTGCAATTTTGGGACCTTTTTCAACATTAGTGCTCAGTCGCACGCCGAGCAGTGAGGGGGTAGTGGTGATCTGCAGGCAATCAAAGCGAATCGGAGGCAGAATAAAGTTGCGCAACAGCGCAAAAGGCGATTGCTGAAGGCGGCGTGCTCTACTGCGCGTGGCAGCGGTGGGTGGGGAGGTAGCTAGATTTTCGATGAATGGTTCATGTTTTTTAGAATAGGTAGCTACGATAGCTGGCTTGTAGATTCTTCGTTTGAATTCAATTTCATCTGGTGGATTTGTTTGGGCAGGCTGCTCGGAAGTTGTCGCAAGATGATCTGAAGGCTGGTGAAGGCAAAGGAAGAGGAGGAGGCGCAGGAAAAGGAGGCGAAAGAGAAGGCGGAAGCTGCAGCCAGGCAAGAAGAGGAGAACAGGAATCGAGGGTGATGAAACATTTGCGACCAGGCCAGAGCTTTTGGTCGCGCATAGACATTCCCCACATGTGCTGTTGTGTATCGCAGAGTCATGCCCAATCTTTTCTCTTGGGCCATCTTCGAGCGTTGCCGGGCTAGGACTGAGACATTGAGCCGGTGCGTAGGGGTAGTGACAGTAAATTTGGCACCCTGCATGCTGGCTGCTGGAGTGAGGCAAGTGAGCGTCAGCAGGGGTAGGTACAGAACTTTCGGTACCCTGTGCGCTGGCTGTGCCCAGAATGGTGGTAAGTAGAAAGTGAGTGTCCGAGCGTAGATTCGGTACCTTGCACGCGCAGGAAGTTTCCTGTCGAAATCTTGCTATTTGGTCCCTGTGCATGGCTGCTGCCGCTGGGAATGAGGAATTCATGATTTGTGGAACCTGCTGTTTGCAGTCCATCTAAGAACTGAAAGCGTTTGATCTCATTTAGTTTGCTGCTCGTTGTATGCATTCAGCCACCCTGCAACTGTCTCATAGCCTGTCTCTCTTCCCTTGCAGCCGTCTGTTTCTTGCAGCATTCCGTGTCAAAAGGAAATGTGCTAGAAACTGGAAGGCCATGCCCAGGTCATTTTACATTGTCCATTGAAGGCACCAAAGCCACTGCGTTTTCCATGTTATCGTTAATTTGTTTGCTGCCTGTCAATGTGCTTGAGTAGTATAGAGTTGGATGGTTCTTTTCTAGAGCAGAAGCTTTGACAGATGTCCAATCTAAGTTTTCAGCGCTTGCGCACTGTAGTTACCAGAACTTGGCTCACCATGCCACGGACAGGGGGGTTGGAAGAGACTTTGCAATGGGCGCGGCAGGTATTGATCGAAATGCCTGCAGCTGTGTTGGGTAATCGCCCAGGTAAGCAGTGGTCTAGGTGCAGCCGCCTCGATGTCATGAACATGTGTGTCTTGCCTCAACAAGCATATCTTTTTTGCAAGCAGCGTTCCTTTTGTGAATTGATTTCCTGGGATCCCATTTTCCCAACAATAAACATGCTTGTCGTAGCTCAGGTATAGACCTGCTCGACCTGGACCTGGCCCAAGAGGTACGGGAGCAAATCTAATTGTCAATTGGAGGCAAATCTATGCTAGAAAAAGTTAGTGCTGCAACTAAAACACCAAAAAGTTAGTGCTGCAACTAAAACACCAATTCGAGACGCACTCTTGCACAGCATGGTTTTCATAGGTTTCCCAACTAATGTAAAAAAAGGTTCGGTTTGAACGTCAGGATTCAGAAACCTCATGGCGTTTTGCCGGAAACAATTTCTGCTGTTCCTGGTTTTTGTGAAACGCTTGCTCTTGGGTTTTGTGTTGGATGTTGTTTTGCAGTGGACAGCATGTTGGGCTGGACAAGATGTGGACTTGATCCTGTGGATGTGCTTTGCCAGAGAGGAAGAGTGAGAGACTGCATTCACGCAAGCAACGAGTGATTTCGAGTGAGAGAGAGGGCATTCATAGGAGCAACGAATGATTTTGGAGTGAGAGAGACGCAAACAACCAGTGATTTAGTGCGTTCACGCCTACAATGAGTGATTTCGAGCGAGAGAGTGCATTCACACGAACAACGAATGATTTTGGAGTGAGAGACTGCGTTCTTGTAAGCAGCGGGTGATTTGGAGTGTGAGAGTGCACGCGCGCAAACAATGAGTGACCTTGCGCTGAAGCCTAGTTGGTACACCTTCAGTACATGGTGGTTGGCGTACTTCCCATCCACGCGCTTTGGAATATACCTTAGTATACGGCCAAAGCGCGAATAGGGACGTAATCGCGCAGTTAGATGCGGATTGGCGCGGCGTAATCGGGACGTGGGAGGGGCGTAATCGCGCCTGCAAGGGGCGTAATCTCGTTAGATGCGGATTGGCGGGGCGTAATCGGGACGTAGGAGGGGCGTAATCGCGCCTGCAAGGGGCGTAATCTCGTAGTTAGATGCGGATGGGCGGAGTGCACCGTAGGAGGGGCGTAATCGCGCATGCAAGGGGCGTAGAGGCGTGGTTAGATGCGGATTGGCGGGGCGCACTTGGGACGTAGGAGGGGCGTAATCGCGCATGCAATGGGGCGTAGACGCATGCGGATTGGCGGGGCGTGCTGGCATCTTTTTGTAAACTTGCTGCTTCCATTCAATTTATACACAGATATGGTGGAGGTGCATTCGGGTTTGCGGGCAGCTGCGAGGATTGCTGTTCAGAGCAATCAGTTTACACCTGCGGTGAAGAGAAACAGAAAGAGGTTCATGCACTTGGGGCAATGTTGTGACCGCAAGCTTGAAATAGTGATTAAATAGTGTCTTTTTGATCGCTAACTCTATGCAAGCTGCACCGCTGTTGCATGTTTCAGACACCAATTGAGATTCGTAGTCTGGTAGCCTGTGCGGTCTGTGTTGAAGCCGCGGATAAGAGCAGCAAGCCATGCCGCCCAAAGCCAAAGCAAAGGCAAAGGCGAAAGCGAGCAGCCAGGCAAGCCGCATTTTGGGTTTGGAAATTGGGCTTTGTTGCAGTCGTGCCTTTCTGGGCCTTGTCGGTAGGTGCCTGCAACTGAGAAAGTCTAGAAAAGAAGCTTAAATTTTCGGTTGAAGATTCAGAACATCAGCCAATCCTAGTATCGATGGTTTGACTTGAAATCTGTTCCAAAATTCTATTTTACAAAAATTGAAGATAGGGGTCCTCCCAAGGCAACTTGATCCTCTTTGATGAACGCAGTGCAGCAAGAGCAGCTGAAACACAGTCTGTTGTTGAATACGCCCCGCTCCCCAGCGGCAAAAGCTGCGTCAGTGTGAGATGGAGCAAGTTGTCATTATGCTTCCCATGGTTTGCTACAACAGCATTGCCGCTGGGGGTGTCGGGCTTCTTCGCTGCGCGCGCAAAGAGTATCGCAGGAAAATTACATCCGCTACTTTCCGGGTTTAATTTTGGTTTCCAGGCGTAGTTTTCACATTGTGACATTTCTTGTGAAACCTTTGTCCGAAAGACCGCTTCATCAATATATGATGTGCTGTGTGGAGGGTGCTGCCGTAGTGTTCGAAGTCCTCGCACTGTCTGAGTCCCTAGCTTGCCACAGGAGAAGAAAGGGACTGCCTCAAAATCTTCCGGGAAGTAGCAGAGGTCCACCCAGCCAGCTGGCAGCTTGGTGCTCCCTCCTTGCGCTGTTGTGGGACTGAGGAAGATGTAGATTGCTGTGGCTTTTCCACATCAAGGGTTGTGGAGTGGTGGGCTTGAAACTTTTCAACTGCAAGCAGGTTTCTTCAGCGTTTCGGGGATCAGAACTCCTCTTTGACTTTGCATTCAACCTATTTGTTTTGTCAACCTTCCACTTTCAGTTTTTTGGTTGTGGTGGTTTGCACAGATGGACGTCCCGGGCGCTCGACTGCGATGGGCACCGCATCTCCACCAGGAGGAGGCAAAGGACATGTGGACACCCATACACTGCTGGGGCCAGAGTCCGGCCTGCAGATGCTGCTAGTGATAACGGTGACGGTGACAGTTGGCAGCAGCTTAAGCCCGTGGCAGACGCAGTCTTTCAGAAGCAAACATGGCCACTTCACAGCTTAAATCTGGTGCAGGCGCAGTATTTAGAAGCAAACATGGCCACCTGTTAGGGTTTGAACACAGAAATCTGCCGTGTAGTGCTTAAAGCGGCGGCACTACCGTCTATGAGTTTAGCGCGACGTAAGTCGCAAATACTGCACCTACCAGCAAAATCGGCATTAAACGCTTCCAAAAACAACGATTTTAGATGCGAGTGTGTGGGCGTGTGGTAGTCCATTGAACGCTCCGCGCTGTGGGCGGAGACACATTTCACTGTTTCCTGGTGTTCGGTTGTATACATTTGGAGAAAAGAGCCACTACACGATACACGGGTTCAACAGCGTTTGAGCTGTGAGGTAGCCATGTTTGCTTGTCCAGGTTATAATCTGTGAGGTGGCCAGATTTGTTTGTCAAGTACCGCGGTTGTCAGGGTTAGCTGTGAGGTGGCCATGTTTGTTTGTCAAATACTTGCCACGGGTTAAGCTGGGCTTCAGATGACTTCAGTTTTACTTGGAAAGAATGGGACGCCTGGGCGAGCAACCTCAACGGGGCATCGATGGAAAAGATTTCGAGGATTGACCGATTTCATGAACTTGGAATCAGCCGAGTCCTGGCTTTAGAGGATGTGCTGGGAAGGCGTCGATGTCATTCTCGGAGCTGTAATCCCAATAGCTGGAGCCCGACCATCAAAGCATGAACATCAAGTGCATTGCCAAGCACTCTCGATCTGTGTCTTGCGAAAATCGGCGGGCCGAAGGACCTTCGGTACTTAAGCTCGCTTCGAAGGTACCTTGAACCTTTGTCGGAGGGTCCGGAGTTGTCCTGCATTCCTTCCAGAAACTCGTCAAAACTGATCACTCATTTGAAGCTGAAGCTCATCACTTACCGTAGAGTTGGCGAATCTTTGGAACTGGCCAAACAGCACAGCAACTTGGAGCAATCTGAAGGCGATCCTTCGTCGCCAGCGAAAGCTGGTGAAGCCCCGTAGGGCTGAAAAACGGGTCCTTGCTGCAAAGCCTCCGCAGTAAGAGCAGAAGTAAACAGTTTCATTGCTATGTCGTTTTCAGAAAATTGTGCATTCGCATGTTTGCAAAGTTGCATTTGTGATGAGGTCCATGATTATCACTTAAACTTAATGAACTGTAATGCGTTAAACGATTCCATTTGTTCAGCCGCGCACAATAATTGTTGAAAAAAATTCAGGGCGCGGACTCCAAAACCAAAGCCACGTAGCGGCCCCTACCCAGTTGGCGGACCCAAAAACTGGGCCTCCAACACACCCGCAAACTAGATTCAGCATTTGATATTTGCGATTGTAGACATTTCACTCTTTGAGCTTTCCGCGGCTGAGCCTTGCCCTTTTGGTTATATTAGGTGCTTTAAGAGGGTTTCAAAGCTTTCGAAACTTCCTTCAAGGGAAAAAGAAGAAGAAAGGAAGAGGAAGAAGAAGGTACCTCCCCTTTTGAAGCCCCCTTGAAGCAACTTTTGAAAACCCTTTGAAGCCTCCTTGAAGCCCCGCCTTTGAAGCCCACTAGTACCAATATTTTGACTACTATTCAGTACTACTTTGTACTATTGTCTTGTGAGCAAAACAAAGGGGCCAGGAAATTTTACTACTACTACTTGTACTACCATATTACTACGAGTATTACTATGAGTTGCTTTCTGAACAAAACAAATTGGACAGGAATTTTTACTACTGCTGCTACTACTGCTGCTACTATTACTACCACTACTACAACTATTATTACAAATTGTTTTTTGAACACAACAAATAGGGCAGGAAATTTTATTACTATTATTGCTACTGCTACTACTACTACTACTACTATTACTACTACTACTACTACAACTACTACTACTACTACTACTACTACTGCTGTTGCTGCTACTACTATTACAACAACAACAACAACTACTACAACAACAACAGCTACTACAACAACAACAACAACTACAACAACAACAACAGCAACAACAACAACAACAACAACAACAACTACTACTACTACTACTGTTGTTACTACTACTACTACTACTACTTCTACTACTTCTACTACTACTACTACTACTACTATCACTAGTCATTGTTTTGTGAACAAGACCAATGGGGCAGGAAATTTGATTACTATTACTACTATTGCTACTACTGCTACTGCTACTACTACGACTACTACTACTACTACTACACTACTACTACTACTGCTACTGCTACTGCTACTGCTACTGCTACTGCTACTGCTACTGCTACTGCTACTGCTACTGCTACTGCTACTGCTACTCCTACTCCTGCTCCTACTACTACTACTACTACTATTACTACTACTACTACTACTACTACTACTACTACTACTACTACTACTACTACTACTAGTACAGCTACAACTACCACTACAACTACAACGACAACTACCACCACAACAACTACTACAATTACATTAGAACTACAGCTACAACTACAACGACCTACAACTACAACTACTACAGCTACAACTACAACTAAAACTACAACTACACCTACGACCACTACAGCTAGAACAACAACAGCAACAACAACAACAGCAACAGCAACAGCAACAACAACAACCAACAACAACCAACAACAACAACAACAGCAACAACAACAACAACAACAACCACTACCACTACCACTACCGCTACCGCTACCGCTACCGCTACCGCTACCGCTACCACTACCACTACCACTACCACACTACCAAGACAACATCCAACAACATACAACAACATACAACAACATACAACAACACACAACAGTTACAGCACTACAACACTACAACACTACAACTACAACACTACAACAACACTACAACTACACTTACAAATTCAACTACACCTACCACCAACCACAGCTACAAACACACTACAACTACCACTACCACTACAATTACAACTACAACTACACCACCACCACAGCTACAGCTAGCAATACAACTACAACTACCACTACAACTACAAGTGCCACTACCACAGCAGCTGCCACTCCTGCTCCCACTCCCATTCTCCTTACGACAGCAACAACAATAACAACAAGTACAACTACAACTGCCACTGCAAGCGCAACTACAACTACAACTAGTACAACTACAACGAGTACAACCACAATAGCAACCACAATAACAACCACTACAAGTACACTACATTGTACTACACTTCACTACAACTACCACTACAACTACACATGCAACTACATTTCAAGTACAATTACAACTACAACTACAACTACACCACATCACAACTACATTGCGCTGCCTGCAACCACTTGTCGGTCCATCAGTGGGTTCGCTCTGCCATCCATCACTCACAGCAACCAACCTCTCCTATATATAGGTTTCCTATCTTTGAATCTTCCGCCACCGCCTTGTGCGGTACTACTGGTAGATGTATGGTTTCTTCAGTAAACACCCCGAATTCCAGCGCATATCGAGCGTAAACCGACTGTATACAAAAACAGGCCCACCGTATACCAAAACCATGAAAATCCGGGAACACTTTAGTATACAGTAAACCGCATACCAAAAGACAACCAGACCCGTGTAGCAAACATATGCCACCCGTATGCAAAACAGATCCCAACATTATTGTGACGAAAATTAGCGGTAGCTAGCTGGAATTTACTTTTGCTTCAGCAAGGAATGGGCAGCTCTGAGTCCGACCCAGTGAGTTTTCACTTGAACCTCCCGGGGCATTTTGACGCGGCGTTGGAAGCAGATGGTCACGGGCTCAAATCCTGCAAGGGTTCTAAACCATCTGTATCCAGCCTATGACCAGCCCATGAAAATCCCAGCACGTTTCCACGTTCATATGAGCCCTTCGAATGTACTGAGCAAGGTCAAGTCTTATCCGTGCCGGGGTTCAGAAAAAAGTGGCAAGCACCAAACAAGGATATAGCCATGGCTTTCACGTGCTATGGCGATGTGCATGTGCGGTTGGAGAAATCGGGCGGGGCCAGTATATGGCAACAAAAACATAATGTGCCTATAGAATGTGTGCAAGACTCCCTGTGCCTTGACGAAGCAACATCTTGATACTGCTGTCACGTGACTTTTCTTTGGCTGCCTCTTCTTCTTGACACGTCTTTTTTGGCATCCGTTGTTCTTGACACCTACTGGCCTAGTGGCTTTGACATCTCCACACCTGTTTCTCATTTAAAGTCTGCCTCGTCACATTTTTCCGTTGATTTTTCTTTCCAGGACGTTGTTTTCTCAAAAACCATTTCTCCCCGCATCAGTTGTTTAATTATTTTCTTTGGTCTCATCACCTAATTGTTTCTGTCCCCTGACATCTTCATTTTCTCTTCCCATCTCTTTTTCACGGCATCACTTTGTCGAACCATCTTTGTCATGTGACATCACCATTTTTCTCTTGACATCCCTGTCCCTTGACATCCCTTTCCCTTGTCATTTCTTTCTCTCGACGCCTCTCTCCCTCGGCATTTTTTTTCTCAGCGTCTCGTTTTGCAACCATGAGTTTCTCTAGAATTTTTTTCATCGCCGTCTTTTTCTGTTCACATTTCCAAACCCGTCCCAGCTAACAGTGCACGCGGCAGCATGACAACGCCGTTTCTTTCTTACAGTTGCAAAAATCACCAGTTGTCTGCACGCTGGTTGAATTGCAACGTTGTGATTGTATGAAAACCAACTCTTTTCCAGCTATGCATGGTATCGGCTGAGCAAACGACAACCACACGGTCATAAATTGCATCATTGCACCACCGGCCAGCCAAGTGGTGACGGCCACCAAAATGGCCGATCATTCCAGAGACCATAGACCATAGCTAATTGGAGACCACATTGCGCTTTATTGGTTGTTAGTTCGTGTGCAAACGATGATTCCAACCCTAACAAACACCATCCACTTGACTGCAGGCAATTTTACACACTTCTTCTGACATATTATGTTTTTCAGTGGGTGACCCGATTTGCTTGCAGCTGTGGAGAACGCATGGGTTTGCTTCGAATACTAACACTGACACCAAATATGTCTGTGTCATAGCCAACCTTGTCTCTGGATGACCATCACAGAGCCTTAGGCTGAATCTATTTCAATCTTTTGAAATGGGTGCAACTTGATGAAGCTGGGCAACCCTCAGCTCGAAACCGCAGTTCATTTGATGTTGCAGCAGAAGCAGGGTGAATGGGATAGGGTGAGGACTGTTGCAGGCAGTGAAACATGCACTTCATTTCACAGTGCACGCACGATGGGGCGGAATTATTGAATTAACATTGGAGTTGGCAGTTTGTGATGGCGAAACCATTCCGTGTTGGAAGCAAATTGTCCCAATTGTTGCAAACACATCCGGACACTGGAAACACATGTTGCATGTTTTCTTTTGGGCAAAGTACAAATCAACAGGCTTTGCAATGTAACACTTGATAAAACTGAAAAATGCGACATTCACAAAGTTTTGAGGGCACATTCAAGTTGTTTCACAACCTTGTTCTTGCATTGGTTGCGTCGAGAGTCCAACGGTATTGCAAATTGTAAGTGGTTTTGATTTCGCAATATATCCGTGGGCCAAGAAGCATCAAAGTGAAGAAAATCATGTCAACATGGCCCAACATGGAATTTGCGCAAAAATTCATCAGCTAAACAACATGCGTTTACCAACGTTGTCAGCTACTGGGTGAATGTTTCAAATCCATCAGACACTGATCACTGATTGGTCCGCAAATCATCATTTGTGGACATGCCGCCGTTATGGTGGGCATGTCTGGTTTGATAGCACCACTCATACTTGCGATTTTGTTGCTTGGAACCCGTGGGAATTGGAGCAAAATTGGGAAACAAAGGGCATCGGTGGATAACAAAAAACAAGTGAAATCAAATCATTAGTGGTCAGAATGTTTTTTGTTGGTTTGGATTTGGAACTCGCACTCCCTCTGCAGTCATGCGCAGATTTGTTGAAAGTGGAACCTTGAACACATCTTGTTCGGACATTGAATCGTTTGAAACATGTTTTATTTTTTTCGTGGGGTCACAAATTGACTGTAATTGACGATGGTTCCACATTGAGCAAAGGCTTTGGCAACCAAGGCATGTCCAATGGAATGCCGTAGAAACTGCGTGGGTATTGAGCACGAAAGGCCCTGGAACCCACAGATCTGTCATGAACAAATTGGAAGTCGCGCAAAGGTTTGCCATGAAATGACTCGAATTTATGTTTGCAAATCTTTTTGGAAAAATTGCACAAGTGCAACAAAGGAACGTGTTGTGGAACTATGACGCTTGACACCTTTGTTGGTTGCTTCGTAATTTCAGGTGTGGCATTCAACAATGACATGTCTTGCATCGGTCCGCACTATGTCAGGTGCGTCGTGTGATGCAACATGCACCGGTTTGGGCGAGACCTGCTTTGTGGAACGAATGCAACTCATTTCAAGTCAGGAATACATGGATTTCGTTGCTGGGCAGCAAATAGAAGTTCATGCCAGGAGGGAGTTCAAAGTGAACGAAACCCATATTTGAGGGTCAATGGGTTTGCGCAACGTCCGTGGTCCGTGATTATTACAAGAGGGCCTCATGTTTGACTGCTGGTGTGCACGACATGCGACAGCTTCCAAAACCTGCAAAGTTTTCCAAATTTGGCAGGGTTAACTGTATGGTCTATTGACATGTTTCTTGATGCTGGTGATTTCAACCTCGTAATTGACAGAGTGTCTGCATTTTCTGGGGACGGTGGGCATCATTTTATACCGCCAATATTGCGTCAAATATGAAATTTGTTCCGTGTCCATGAAGATGCGAAGAGATATCGTCTTTGTTTTTCATTTTGGGTTGTACCTTGAGACAAAAATTGGTGACACTTGCATTGACTACAATGCTTTTTCTACTTTTTTTAAAGATAAACATTTTTCTGCACTATGTTCACGTTGCACATGTATGCGTCATTTTGTTGTGATGGAGGCTGTGACATCTGGAAACCTGGCAGCATGTGCCGCCTATGTGTCCGACGATGACACTCTTGCTCCTCGATGTGTGACCTACAGGGTTGCTTCCAGCTGGACACCAGAATCGAGTCCCCTTTAAAAGAAGAAACAACTTGCCAACCCATTCTTTTCCGGGTTTAACAGTATGAAGTCCAACGTTGAGCGCATTTCGGAAATTTGGCAGTAAGTACGCATACCAAGTATACACAAAATGTATGGTTTATGTTTGAGGGATGGGTTTCAGCTAAGTGTCTCTGTGTCGCTGATGTGGAAACCATTTGACGAATGTGTGAATAGCAAGTGTCAAGTCAAGTGTAACTTTGATGTCAGTTGTGTGGGTTGTATTTTTGATGCCCCTGCATTCTTCACCTCGTCCCCCTCCGCTTCCGTACTATAGGCATGACTATACCCCTCCAAATTCTTTCTGTACATTGCCGTGTCAGATGCTTTCGACCCAACCACCCAAAGCGCAACAATTGTGAAGATCGGATTCGGTATTACAGAGGTCGCCAGTATTCAATGCTCAAAGCACAACAACGGTAAAGTAAAGTTCAGTAAAGTTCAATTCGATGTGTGAGAATGATGACCAGTGTCAGAGACTGGAGAACACGCTTGACATGCTGGGGACATGGGGGGGGTGAGGCACAACAACCTTTCTGTAGGTGTGTATGACAGGTGACCGCCTGATTTCTTGGTTTTGCGCTTTGCAACAATAATACAAAAGCACAGATATTACAAGGCTTTCACAACCACTCATGTCAAGAAAAAAAGAACAAGCAGATGGACTTGGTTTACAGATCCTGGCAAAACTAAAAAGAACAACCGCAGTCAATCCAACAGGGAATATAATATACTGGGACAAACATTTGGTTGCCAGCTACTCATGAAGCGATTGCCTGATTACCTGCAACTTTTCTGCATGGCCTTGACTGACTCACAACAACTGTTTGCAATATATTGTAATGGAAAGAATGACCATGAATGGCCATGAATGACTAGTTTATACTAGTTTTATATAGACCTTCAGACATTTTGTGCTTCCAGAAGATGCTCTGGCTCCAGGGAACAGCCCAGCCTTATCAGATTGACGACTACATCGATGGAAGCTTGGCCGCGGGGAATTCGTTTTCCAAGCGGTTGCTTGTACTATCTGCTCTTTGCTTGCGTCGGTTCTGGATCCCATCTTGCATGGAATACCTATACTCGATGCATATATTTATGTTTACATGCATCTATGTCTAATTACAAGTATAATTGTCATATATCACATATCTGTATTGGCTATATTCGTGAATAGAGTGAAGTATTAGGATCTAGAATTACGTCACAAGTTGCGTGAACCAAACATTTTCTCTTTCTTGAGACCTCGTGCAACATAAGTGAAGTGGTTTTCTTCTGATGCTGCCTGCAAGTAGGGGCTGGTACGGATCATTTGTGTGGGAGTGGAGGAGGATTCTGGTGTAGGCCCACCTTCAAGCTACAAGTCAGACTTTCCTACCGCCTTGGGTGCAAATTGTTTGAGACATGACTGCCAAGGTCGCTGTCAAGTCTATTGCAAATCCATTTTTTTCAAGCAACGCAACCGACGCAACCTTTACATTCCAGATTTCAGTCGGAGATTTGGAAGACATCTGAGGTCTCACTGGTCTTCCAGTGCTGTGCTTCGTCAATGGTAACAGTAGTCAGTGTGCAGCCAGTGACGCAGCTGCATCAGCTGCATCAGCTGCATCAGCACCAGCTGCACCATTCGTTGGGGGTCTGACTCAGAGCGCTTTCGTCGCTTGGAGGTGGAGGTTGAGGGGGTTGTAGTTTGGTTATAGTTATAAGTTATGATATGTTACATAAATATGTTGTAATCTGATGAACAAGGGTTAAAAAACATTGTACAACCCCAATGTCCCCGATAACTATCATTAACTATCCTCAGCTTGGGTCATTATTCATTATTCACATGCATTCACTTGTTAAATGTAGTTGGAATTGGACTGCCCAAGGGATTGGAATTCAGACTGGTGTATTGCTTTGCTGATTCTGATTTGCGGTGGTTTCCGTTCTGAAAAGCTGAACGCGCAATGTGCTTCATGAGTAGGATCAAGCGGTAATTGGGCTCGGCCCTAGTGGACTGGAATTTCCATTGAGAGTATCTGCGAAAGGGTGCGAGTCGTTTGGGTTTCACCACATTATCCACATTGCCATTCACTATCTATAATTACATATATGCAAATCCATCTCTCAATCTCTCTCTTGCTCTGTGGACAAATACATGCGAGTGCAGTAGAACTTCTGCTGATCAAAAGAAAATGGTGGAGGTCCGAGTTCAGGACAGGTTTGAGGAAGGTCGGAGACACAACGGCATGTAGCCGTCATGTATCGCAGAG
>BGPT01000933.1:26157-28657 GCA_003297045.1 Symbiodinium sp. clade C Y103 | reverse complement strand
TATTTCACTATACACAGGTGAGAGACATAAATCTAATTGACATGTTTTTCAGTGCCTTGTTTGTCCTGATGGAGTCAATGAGGCTTGTTCATGGGTTCACTGTTTCGTCTAGGTGTTCATGGTCCTTGTCAGTGGCTCCATTTGTGCGCCCTTCCCCTGTGGTGCTTTTGCTCGTCGGTCTTTTGGGTTTTCCCCTCTCTCTCTCTCTCTTTTTTTTATTTTCTCCAAGGTTTCCCTTGGGTGTTCTTTAGGAGGACTGGAAGTTGACGAGTTGCCATGACAAATGCGTTTAATGGACAGGCGACGCACACTACGTCGACCAGCAGCTCCGTTCGGAAACCCAAATTTCTTTTGCAAATTCACTGAGACTGTGTACTGGAGGGTTTTTGTTGCTGCAAAGTCTGGGCAGCTGAGCTCAAGAAACCAAGCAGCCTTAGTCAAAATACTTGGTTTGCTTCAACCCTCGATCATATTCAATTTTTTTTTGATTTGGAAGGTGTCCAAAGGGTTGGATCAACGAATGAAGTGGACATCATCTGCCTTCCACCAAACAATCACAACATTCCGAATCAGACACCAATCAGCGCCCAGATTTCCGAAATCAGCGAGCAGATTTCCTGATTCAGCGACCACGATGATGCTTATGAACTGGAAACGGAATGAGTAGTGATTTTTCAATTTGCCTACATTGCGTATGGTTTCCATGCTGATGTGTTACTGGTGGGGTGGGTGGGGCAGGGCCATTAAAATTCCTTGGTTCAGGATTCAGTGTTCTTGGTTTGTGATTCTGGTTCTCGATTTGTGTGTTGGTTCCGAATTCATGGGTCCCAATTCGGCTGCAACCCACCAAACACTGTGTTATGCTGGAAGGCAATTGAGATCTTCTTGGAAACAGGTGAGCAGAATGGAGAGTGACAACAAAATGATAACCTAACCAAGTCATGAAATTCCAAAACAGACTCCTGGATGAGAGAAACAAGTTTGTTCTCTTGTGCCTTGACTGTTTTTGGACAGCTCAGCTCATACTTTCTTGAACAGGTGTGTATACAAGCAAACTTAAGATGCATGGCTCTTGTCAAACCAGCAAGACCTCATTGAGCTCCAATCCGATCACCACTCAGAATGAGCAGAGACCGTTTCAAAATTAAATGGCCAAGGTCACGACAAGCATCACCACGTCACTGACATCGACTGTAAAGATCCCAGATTTGGTTGACGTGTCTTTCCAGTGCCTTGTTTTCTCCTGATGGAGTCAATGAGGATTGTTCATGGGTTGCGCTCCTTTCCCCTCTGGTGCTTTTGCGCTTTGGTCTTCTGGCTTGTGCTTTTTTCCTCTCTCTTTTGTGTATTGGTCTGAGGTTTCCCTTGGGTGTTAGGAGGACTGTAAGATGATGAGTAGCCATGACAAATGCGTTTGCTGGACAGGTGACGCACACTACGTCGACCAGCAGCTCCGTTCGGAAACCCAAATTTATTTTGCAATTTCACTGAGACTGTGTATTGGAGGGTTTTTGTTGCTGCAAAGTCTGGGCAGCTACGCTCAAGAAGCCAAGCAGCAATTTATCATGTTTGAATCGTCATTGACATTGTCATTGTCAGCATCATTGCCATCATCATTGCCACCGTCATTGCCTTCATCATTCCGTTCAATGTTGCCTTCAACATTGATTATGATAGATAGAGGCATGGATTATCATGGATCCTCATAGATCAGTATAAATCATGATAGACTGTCATAGATAATCAGAGATCATAAAAGATCATCAACGATCACTAGAGATCATCACCATTGATCATATATATATATAGATCATTATCATTATCACATAATAATGCATCTATCTGGGTTTAAGCGATAGGAAAGCAGATAGAGCTGCGCAGACACAAGCCCTGGGTAGTTGGCCTACGGCTGATAGACGGCCGTGGTGTTTTATGACTTTTTCATGTTTTCTCCCTGTTTTTTAAAATTTATACCTTCATGTAGCACTTGTGTTACTGATGAAATTAAGGACATCAATGCACATTTGCCATTATTAGAAAGTTCATGCCAAACATGTATTTCGTTGAACCTACAAACCACGCTCATGATATGTATTCTGATATAGGCATACAATTTTCTGAACATGTCAGCGGGTTGCATTGTTTCGCTGGGGTTTCGTGTGGGGGGGGNACGCTTTGACCTCTTTCATGTAACTTCTAAGATGCTTTTGATGATACGCTTTGAACTCTTTCATGTAACATCTATGAGATGCTGTTGATGATACGCTTTGAACTCTTTCATGTAACATCTATGAGATGCTGTTGATGATACGCTTTCAACTCTTTCATGTAACCATGCTTGGCAACATGCTGCACGGGATCGTGGCCTCGCTGTGCAATCTGTGTTTCACCAAGTGAAAAATTCACTTCTGTTTGCCAACGAGTGTACGGAGATGTGCCAAATGTTGCAGGAACACAAATGTTGGACCGCAGCTTGCAAAGCTTGAAGTCCTTTCTACCA
>BGPT01000933.1:5975-26150 GCA_003297045.1 Symbiodinium sp. clade C Y103 | reverse complement strand
GAGATGTGCCAAATGTTGCAGGAACACAAATGTTGGACCGCAGCTTGCAAAGCTTGAAGTCCTTTCTACCACAGCATATGCAGATGAAATGCAAAGAAAGAGGACATAGCAAAATGCACAGAAATGTTCCTCAGTACATATACATGTGGGCTTGGAGGCAAAGCCTGAATGCTCCAACGCCAAAGGTGTTCCTCCAGGANTGCGCGAACAAAGTAGTTACGTCGTTTTCCAAAACCCCCAAAATTCACTCCTCGTTGTAGTAAAACTACCAATTTTCCAAGTTCTGCATGGCACAGCGGCATGGAAAGCCCACAAAAAACACGGCGTGTCGAAACCATTGGAATAACGCCTTCGAAATCATCAAACCACACATTGAATGCTATAAAAGACCACGGCCGTCTATCAGCCGTTGTCCTAGTTTNGGCGTGTCGAAACCATTGGAATAACGCCTTCGAAATCATCAAACCACACATTGAATGCTATAAAAGACCACGGCCGTCTATCAGCCGTTGTCCTAGTTTGAATAGAACGGAGGGTCCTGGAATGACATCACTGCTGCACACGCTGTCACGCCAGATATCAACCTCAAGAACAACAAGCCTCACGGCAAGGACCTTATTCAGTGAAGCATTCCAAGATGTTCAGCAGTGAATGGTCCAAGCGTAGTTTTTTTTCCTGTGGCTTTCTATTTCATTCTGAACCTGTTTTAAACAGAGACAGTCATAAATCTAGCTGACCTGTCTTTCCAGTGCCTTGTTTTCTCCTGATGGAGTCAATGAGGATCATTCATGGGTTCACTGTTTTGTCTAGGTGTTCATGGTCCTTGTCAGTGGCTCCATTTGCGCGCTCCTTTCCCTCTGGTGCTTTTACGCTTTGGTCTTCTGGCTTGTGTTTTTTCCTCTCTCTTTTGTGTATTGTTAAGAGAACTGGAAGATGATGAGTAGCCATGACAAATGCGTTTGCTGAACAGGTGACGCACACTACGTCGACCAGCAGCTCCGTTCGGAAACCCAAATTTCTTTTGCAATTTCACTGAGACTGTGTATGTGTATGGGAGGGTTTTTGTTGCTGCAAAGTCTGGGCAGCTTTTGGGATTTGGAAGGTGTCCAAAGGGTTGGATCAACGAATGAAGTGGACATCATCTGCCTTCCACCAAACACTCACAAAACTCCGAATCAGACACCAAAGGGCCGAATCAGACACCACGAATCAGCAACCGGATTTGCTGAATCGCCGATCGGATTTCCTGAATCAGCGACCACGATGATGCTTAGGAACTGGAAACGGAATGAGTAGTGATTTTTCAATTTGCCTACATTCTGGTTCTCGATTTGTGTGTGTTGGTTCCTAAATTCGGCTGCAACCCACCAAACACTGTCTTATGCTGGAAGGCAATTGAGATCTTCTTGGAAATAGGTGAGCAGAATGGAGAGTGACAACAAAATGATAACCTAACCAAGTCATGAAATTCCAAAACAGACTTCTGGATGAGAGAAACAAGTTTGTTCTCTTGTGCCTTGACTGATTTTGGACAGCTCAGCTCATACTTTCTTGAACAGGTGTGTATACAAGCAAACTCAAGATGCATGGCTCTTGTCAAACCAGCAAGACCTCATTGAGCTCCAATCCGATCACCACTCAGAATGAGCAGAGACCGTTTCAAAATTACATGGCCAAGGTCACGACAACCATCACCACGACAACGACATCGACTGTAAGGATCCCAGATTTGGTTGACGTGTCTTTCCAGTGCCTTGTTTTCTCCTGATGGAGTCAATGAGGATTGTTCATGGGTAGCGCTCCTTTCCCCTCTGGTGCTTTTGCGCTTTGGTCTTCTGGCTTGTGCTTTTTTCCTCTCTCTTTTGTGTATTGTTAAGAGAACTGGAAGATGATGAGTAGCCATGACCAATGCGTTTGCTGAACAGGTGACGCACACTACGTCGACCAGCAGCTCCGTTCGGAAACCCAAATTTCTTTTGCAAATTCACTGAGACTGTGTATGGGAGGGTTTTTGTTGCTGCAAAGTCTGGGCAAGGAGCAACGTTCGTCACTTTTTGACATCGTCAGGATTATCATGAATCATGAGCATTATTTATTTTTATCTCAGTTGCGTTGCAGCACTTCCAACATAATCACAATCATCAGCATTAGAAACATCACCACTATCAGCCATCAAACCAATCAACACCATTGCGATCACCATAATCCACATCAAAAAATTATCATGCATAGCAAAGTAGGTGGAGACATCCAAACACAAGACCTTCATACTTGAGAATAGAAGTGGATTGTCCTTCAGCAACAAATTTCCGGCATTTGTTTGGATAGGCAACGTTGTTGCTTTCGTCCTTTGGTTTTCTCGCTTATGCTGTTCTCCTTTCAACATTCCTCGGTGGAACTGGAAGATGATGAGATCCATGACAACTGCCTTTGCTCGACAGGTGACACACACTACATCGACCAGCAGCTCCGTTCGGAAACCCAAATTTCTTCTGCACTTCACTGTGCGTTGGATGATTTTGTTGTTGCAAAGTCTGGGAAGCTGCGTACAAGGGATGGTTGACTTGCAAGGCTTCAAATGGGGTGACCTCTCTCAGTGGTGAAAGGGAGTGGCCTTTCGTTCGATTCTAGGGGGAACGTGCGTTGTCTTGAATCATCTCATAGTAGCGTGACAGAACANGGGTGACCTCTCTCAGTGGTGAAAGGGAGTGGCCTTTCGTTCGATTCTAGGGGGAACGTGCGTTGTCTTGAATCATCTCATAGTAGCGTGACAGAACAGCCCTGGGAATAAGACACAACACTTCTAGAATCTTTTGCAAACCACTCCCACGGCTTGGCTGGCCCACACATGCTGCGACGCCACTCCTTGGCACATGGAACTAACGCAGCAACGGGACACTCTGAAGTCAGTAGAAAGACTATGAAAGACTTTTGTCAGGAGAACAAGGAAGCGGCCCTTTCTCTTTGGCTCCCAAATGAGAGCCTCGCCATTTTACTCAAAATGTGAGTTCTAGACAGCTTCCATATGCTGATTGCCTCCCAAGAAGTTACCTCCTCGCCACTAGCCTTTGTGTTGTGCATCCAAGTCCAAGCATGGGCCATCGTCCAATTTTTCTTTGCTATTCTTTGTCGTTTTCAACAACACAGACCTTTTCGTGAGGTCTGCAGAACGCTCTATCGAGGCTTCGTAGCAACAACGTAGCACCAGCGTAGCGATCACGTACCAACACCCTCATCGCCCTTGTCTACATGCAGGGGAGTGTAGAACCAAAGTAGGATGCGAGAGGGGAATATCATTTCCACATTTTGAAAAAATCATGCTCCGATTCTGTTTGTTCTATGCCGGAGGATTGTTCCGCTTTCCATCCAGTCAATTAACTCTGCTTTGAATTCTTTTAAAATCTTTTAAACATTTTTGTGTTTGCTGCCCTGTTGGGGGAACAACTAGAATCAGAATTAGTAGAAGCAGTTGAGGGGCTGTCACGGCTGCACTTTTGCTCGTCTTTGAGTGGCTGCGGCTCAGTACCGCATCGAGGGCAGAAACACAAGATATGACAGCAGTGTGAAGTTTTTGCCGGACAGCTGACATCACCCTTCTTGCAGCCGCTCTGTTTCCTACTGTTCTCTGTATACTGGGCTTGCCACTTGTCTGTGTTCTCTATTGCTCTCTACTGCGTTTGACACTGTTCTCCCCTTTTCTGTGCTGTGCTTGCCACTGTTCTCTTTTGTTCGCTACAGTTGTACACAGTTTCAACACCCCCGCTTTTGGGAAAGTTCTAGCCAAGCTTCCTGTGATCATTTCTGGGTTGAAACTACGAGGATGCTTTGAAATTATATATGCATTGAGAATTATAACCAGCATCAGTTGGACACCTTCGACTGTAGAAGGGCCGATGCAGAAACCATGCACGGTCATCCACAAGCTTCAATTCATATTCCTGACGGATTTGAAAACAGTTTGTCAACCCTGCTTCGGCATTTCTGCATGCGTTTTCCTTCATTTCCTTCCCGCACAGCACACCTTCTAGGGACAATAACATCCACATCTTAAGTGCTATGAGTGAGGGAAGGCCGCAACAGTGTTTTTAATCATTTGTGGACCAGCGTGCAAACAAGAAAAATCGTTTCTAACCGAATAAACCACGATTTCTGCCATCAAAGCCACCCCATGCCTGCCATGACGGAGTAACTCAAAGTTTGGTATCGTTGGGATGTGATCCAATGGTGCGCAGGCTCGAGAATGGAGTTCGTCAATTAAATCTGGATTCAATTGTGATAAACCTCATCATGTGGCTGAACACTCAGGCAACAACAACAACAACAACAAGAAGAAGAAGAAGAAGAAGAAGAAGAACAACAACAACAACAACAACAGCAGAGATTACTGATTACAGCAGAGACTACAGCAGAGACTACAGTTATCGGAATCGTATTTTTTTGTTGACTCTTCATTTCATTCCCTACAGCCGCAGCGTAGCAACACTGTAATGTATAAAAAAGGCAACAAGCAAGGCCTGCGACAGCGCATCAGCAACTTAATCATGGAAGCAAGGTGCTCCAACACCAAGACCAACGAACGTCATTGCAATGCTCCCCACCACACTCCTGCAGTGGCGCAAGTCCAACAACGTGTAGCAAACATCAACAGCAAAACGCTCATGCCTATGGGGGCAGCGAAAAGGGAGGCCCATCACCAACAGCAGCAGCAGCAGCGACAGCTCGAAAAACCAAACACCCAAGTGTAAAAATATCAAAGCACCAAGCAATCAAGCAACCAAGCAACCGTCATCATTGCCCGACTCCTGCTACTCCTCATCATCCACCTCATCGTCATCGTCATGGTCATCGTCATAGTCCTTGTCTTCTATCCTCGTCGTCCTTGTCCTCGTCGTCATCATGTATCATTGTTGTCGTGATTGTAATCAGTTGTCGTTACCCTTATCCTGACATTTATTTGTCGTCATTGCTGCAATCATCATTGACCATCAGAATCATCAATCAGCGTCATAAAGCAGGATCATCACCATCATCACCATCATCACCATCATCATCATCATCATCATCATCATCATCATCATCATCATCAGTGTTTCTGGCACAATCACCACCATCAGCCTTATTACCATCACCATCATCTCCATTCGAAACAATCGCAAGGCTTTACCTTCGTAGCCACACGAAGCGCCTTAGGGCCTTAGGGTCAAAATCTAGGATTGACTCCGAAATATGCGCGTCTATACTCTGGAAAGAAAACTGGTTTCTGAAACTTTTCTGTTTCTATTGCAACCTGCTGGTCCGCATACTGCTATACTAGGATTTAATCTCCCGGTATAAGGAAACAGGCCGAGAATGATTTGTTTGGCGGGCGTTCAGTTCCAGCAGATTCATAGCCCCCAATTCACCGCACTCAAGCAATGTTCGGTTCCTTCCTAGTCAATTGCGCATGATTGTTCCTTGTTTTCGGAAATGAGAGCAATTTCTGTACCTTTTGCAATTGTCAGTTTCTCACAACTGTGAATCAACACCATTGCCATCAGCGCCATTGCCATCCTCATCCCCATCCCTGCTGTCATCATGCATAGCAAAGGAGGTGGAGACATCCAAACACAAGACCTTCATACTTGAGAATAGAAGTGGATTGTCCTTCAGCAACAAATTTCCTGCATTTGTTTGGATAGGCAACGTTGTTGCTTTCGTCCTTTGGTTTTCTCGCTTATGCCGTTCTCCTCCTTTCAACATTCCTCAGTGGAACTGGAAAATGATGAGATCCATGACAACTGCCTTTGCTCGACAGGTGACACACACTACATCAACCAGCAGCTCCGTTCGGAAACCCAAATTTCTTCTGCACTTCACTGTGCGTCGGATGTTTTTGTTGTTGCAAAGTCTGGGAAGCTGCGTACAAGGGATGGTTGACTTGCAAGGCTTCAAACGGGGTGACCTCTCTCAGTGGTGAAAGGGAGTGGCCTTTCGTTCGATTCTAGGGGGAACGTGCGTTGTCTTGAATCATCTCATAGTAGCGTGACAGAACANGGGTGACCTCTCTCAGTGGTGAAAGGGAGTGGCCTTTCGTTCGATTCTAGGGGGAACGTGCGTTGTCTTGAATCATCTCATAGTAGCGTGACAGAACAGAATATTTTGCAAACCACTCCCCCGGCTTGGCTGGCAGCAACGGGACACTCTGAAGTCAGGAGAAAGACTTTTGTCAGGAGAACAACAGCTTCAGCTCAAGCACCAGTGCAGCCAGCAACAGTAACAGCAACTGCAACAACAACGACAACAGGGACACCACCACTACTGACAACAATGGCAACAGCAACAGCAACAACAGCAGCAACAGCAACGACAACCACAATCAGAACCAGAAGTGCAATTGGAACCAGAACCAGAGCCGGAACCAGAATACCAGCCCCAAGAACAGAGTGAGAAACCATCATCATTCTTGCCAACAGTAAACGTAGTGCGCAACAGCTACAGCAATAGGTGAAGCACTATTGAGCCATTAAAAGTACCCCGGTTGATTGGTTGATGAAGGGACTTATACTACCTAATTTATTGGGGATTATGATAACCCATACTAGGGAAACCGGGAAACCTCTCAACCGACTAGTATAAAGAGATGGGATAGAGGTATTTTTAACGGCTCTATTGTGTGGTACTGTCTTTCCTCTTATCTAATGCCTTGGTGGATTGGATTTGGGTGTCCTCCCAACATGTCCAAAAGAAAATGGTCACAGCGTTTAGGCAGGCTTGTTTGAGGCACATCTAGATGGAATGCTCTCGAGTTGTCACGGATTCCGTGCTTGTTAATCCAACCTCTATGCCAGCAGAAATGCTTTGCAATTGCCGCAGTTTTTGTTGCTTTGCCCCGTGCACCTCCGATTTTCCATACATCTTGGAGGTTAGGATTGACTTCCAGCAAAACAAATTGTCTCACCAGTCCATGATTTTCAAAACCAGGCTCCTTTTTCGGCTGTGATCCACGGATCCACCGAAGGTGTTGGAAATGCTTACACATTGTCATGTATTGTCATATATTGTCATATACTCTATATCTCATTATATCTCTATCCTTGCCGTTTCTCCATCTACTGAGGTTACTACAACGTCAAGGACCTCCAGCAGCGGCTTGGCTTTGGCTTTCAAGCGATGTGTAAAGGAGAACTGCAACGTTATGTATATAGTCCTTGTGCGACCCTGCTTTCTAGATGCCGGGCCTGCGAAAACCACACAGGGGAACCCTTTGCAACCAATGAAAATACAAAAATGAGAATAGAATAGTCCCCTGTTTTAGGATGACTTCCTCTACTGTTGCCATGAATTAAAATGACATTTTCAATATTTGAGCTCTGATCGTCCCGGGCAAACAACACCCACCGTCAAAGCAAGGTAGCACCACCACAATCAGCAGTTCAATTACCTCGACGGCAAGCCTTACCACCACGAGTAGTACGCTGCCACATGGTTCAATTTGATTTACATCCGGGTTTGAATGTTCTCAATCGCAGACAGGCTTTCAGATGCTGAGAAACCTATTCTCAGACCGCAACTGACATGGCTTGTGTGCAGATAGATGGGTAGACAGACAGACAGACGGATGGACCGATGGATGGACAGACGGACGGACGGAGGGAAGGACGGACGGGACGGACTGACGGATGGACGTACAGACGGGCAGATAGAGAGATAGTTAGCCAGCTAGCTAGCTAACTAGGTAGGGTAGATAGATAGATAGCTTGATAGATAGATCATAGATTGGATTAGACTAGATTAGATGAGATAAGAGCAGATCAGTTCAGATCAGATCAGAATAGATTACACTAGATGAGATGAGATCAGATCAGAATAGATCAGATACGTAGCTAGATTGATACAGACAGAGAGAGATATAGAGAGAGAGAGGGAGATAGATATATATATATATAGAGATATAGAGAGAGTGGCAGAATCTGGTAGATATCCGAAATCAGGGGACTTGCATATTGCTAGTGCTTTGACCTAGGGTTGCTAAGACGTCCGAGTAGGAATGGCATCAGCCTTTTAGCAAGAAGACGGATGTCCTTGTGTGCCCAGTTTGGCGGTCTTGAGCTTGATGCAATTGACGAATCCATGTTCACACTATTGCTTCGTTTTTAGAGAATTCTGTCGGTTGGCAATTAGATGGAACCAGTCTCGAAATGATTTTGTCAGGTTGCAAAGCATGGTGCTGCCAAGCAATGTAGACACAGATGAACCAGAAGGTTCTCTGGTTCTAGCATCTTGGTTGCACTTGTTCATTTTGTTTTTTTCGCGCTGTGGACAGGTTTGCGGCGAAAGGTAAGACCGTTTTGACAAGACGGGTCACCTTGATCCTGTCTGATGATAAACCAAGCAAGCGTTTCCCACGCCCTTTCTATGTCCAGGCTACTCTTCAAGGTGCTTTGGTGGCTCTAAATTCTGAACAGGAGCGCAACACAAGACAGGTTTCACGATCAGGTCGATTTATCAGGCCTTCCGAAATGTACATTCCTTTATGCCTGTTTGCTCTTGATGTTGCAGTCAAGAATAAATCCGAAGCAGCGTGTGCAGTCATTATTACATCAGCTCGACAGTGACATAATCCTGCTCGTCATTTGAGGTGTTCAGGATTTTGCTTGACAGACAAATGGAGGTATACCAGAAGAACCCCCGGTAAATGTACAGATCTCGCCAGTCTTTGCCAATGGATGCTAAAGCCCAACTGAGATCAATGTTACTTTCATGTGTCCACGTAGAGTCCAAATACAACATTCTGCGAATGGTGACTTCTGTATACTTCTGTGATGTTTATTATGTTTATTTGTTTGGATCTTGCAATTCCTGTGAAGGTGCAAGGCAGTGTGAGTCGAAAAAGATACATCAGGATACAAAACTCCTCAGAAGCTGCCAGTGGCAAGATCAATCGGTGGTCAAGTGCAGTGTAGGAGTCGGTCGTGCTGGAGACAGAGGCTGGAAATGTTGCCTCCTCAGCTCTGCCAGGCTCCCATAGGCTCCCCTGAAGCTTTAAATAATACGGCCAGCACTTGTCTATGCCCCAACGTCTGTCGGAATGATGATCGGGAACCTCATTCTTGCTGACCCTTACAGTACTTTGTGGCCTTTCACTATGTTGGGATGATTTAACTTGATGTAGTTCATGTGGCTTCGTGGACTACGTGATTGATGATCCTCTGCGGGGTTTCGGCTGTCCCTCAATCGCTGTTTTCAACACTTCATACATAAACCCCGCAGAAAGCCTTGAAAAACCCTAAGAAAAACCTTAAACTAACCCTAAAGAAACCCTAAATGAACCCGAAAGAAACCGTGAAAAAACCATATTAAAGTGTATATAGTGAAGTACCTGTGGGGCGTTGCGGACGTGCTGCGGGAAATAACACATCAACCAGTTCAATGACAGTTCAATGACAGTTCAATGACAGTTCAATGACAGTTCAATGATGTCAAATTTGAATCCAGGCCCACAAGACATATAGGAGAATTCAGGTGAGTGCGGAGTGCGTGTCTTTGATTCTTCGACCATGTTTCAGTTTCAAACGCAACATATTGAGTTTCCTGCTGCGTCTACATTTGCTCCAACCTTTCGCAAAATCTGCATGTAAAAGCTGGTCTCATCATGTTTAATCAAATGGATTAAAATGATTTTTGCCTCAAGCAGAAGCTGGATGCACCTACGTCTTTGTAGTGTGCGTGAAAAATATTTGGATAATGCAATGCAGATATTGATTGACATTGGGTCTACTTTCAACAGACATGGGCTTCTCTCTGGTAAGGATATTTCATGTCAGCTGAGTCAGCTCCCAAATCGCAGATGTCTTTGGCTCTGCTCCAGAGGTCTCTGTTGTGAAACTGAGCTCCTCATCAGTGGATCCATCATCGTCACTGGTGCCTTGGATTTGTTTCCGTCGACTCAGTGTCGACTCAGTGTCGACGTGTTACCTTTACTGCAGCACTGCCGCAGTGCACACGATATGTCTTGACATGTCTTGACCTGAGCATCGCAGCATCGGCTACCTTTAAACTGCAAAATTGGCCCATGGGAATCGTGCTGTTCGATGAACTTCATGATTTGCACAGTTGCTTTTGTCAACATGTAATACTTTTCAAAGCTTTGCAAGTGGAGGTGGCTTTTCAGGTCTGTGCTTGTGAGGATGTTCAACCCTTGAACAGCTTCAGCCACCATCGACCCAAACCAGAGCACAGCGGGGTTGAGGGTGCACGGAATACCTTAGCTTGTCATGGCTTGTCAAGGGAACTTTCTTGACGTGCCCCTGAACCAATCCTGGTTGTAAAGAACTGTTGGACAACGTGTGTATCCTAAAGCATTTTCGTGGCATGTCTACATCTATCATTTTCTTAGGCAATTGTAGAGTACTATACATCTAGTGTGCATACTGTCATACTGTCGTTAAAGTCCTTTGATTTGCGATAGTGGCATACATGCTATGTTTCAAGTACTGTCTCTACAGTGCGGCTCCTCAGCTCAGGTGCTCCAATTCGGCGATAATGGCGAGCAAACCTCAGACGGGACCATCGCAGTAGGGAAACCAAGAGAGGTCCTGTCCTATCCGTCCTATGGATTTCCGATGGATTTCCATGGGATGTCACAGATGCACTTGGATTACAAGCGAACAGTGAACAAATGATTTGAGTCCATATCATGCCTTGCTTTCATGCAAAGTGGCTCTTGACTCATGACTCCAAAAATGAAAAACCTAACATTGCAGAAGTAAATCAAGGTTGGCAAGAGATATCTTGCTCCAGAATCAACACATTGATAAACTTGGAGGGCCAGAGAGACGGCGCTGAAAAATCTGGACTGGCCCAGGTGTTGGTGCCTGTTTCGGCCGTAGGGTGCCCGATTGTGACGAGATCAACAGCATTGAATTGACCTGTACCAGATTGCATGTTTCTATGTTTCTACATGTTCTGTATTCTGTAAGTTACTGTGTATTTTTCTATATGTCTTGGCATGTTTGTGACAGTTTCCAGTTCAGATATCATGGCTCGAAACTTTGGGTTTCTATCCTGAATTTTGGCTCTAGGTAAATTATATATTGCTGATACAAATTTTAATCATATTTCATCATGGGTCCTGCAAGAGATTTCTCAAGGAACTGCCAGCATGTTCGCTTAGAATTGAGTTACAGTCAGTGGAATACAGCAGGATGCTGGAATTTGACTGTCAACTAAGGAGACTAGCGCAGGCTTGTGGCACCACTATTTTCCTTTCCTGGTACTTCATTTGCCCAGGTCAGCCAATTTGAGCAAGGCGGCAATGTGATGCTGGCAGTGACACAAGTCAAGCAGGACTGTTTGCACCGGGTTGACAGTATGTAGCTATGACAAACAATAAAGATGGTTTATGGCACTGGTCAGTTGTTTTGCTCCAAGGGCCAGAGATCCACTCAAGTCGAAGGTAGAAGTTCCATCTTCAACAGTTGGGGCAACTAGAGCAGAGGCTTGACGTGGAATTCGCTACAACTGCTCCCAAAGTACATCGTTGGTTCCATAAAGATGCAACACTGAACCTTTGCTAATGCGTTCTTTCTAATTTGATACTCCACAAATAGACAGTCAACTGCACTGTCAGTTATACCATGTCATACTAATCGAAGGAAGTTTAGAAGCTAAACCTTCCGACAATATGGACAGATGGAAAAGCACAGCGATGAAGAAAGTCAGAAGATGGAGAAAGTGAGAAGAGGAGAAAGTCAGAAGAGAGAAGATGCAGGTGTGCGAAAAGGAAGGAAAGTCGCGAAACACTGTGTTTTTTGAATGTTTTGTGGCTCCCCAGGGTCGAAAAGTAGGCTCGCTAAAGCGGCGGGTGCGGAGATATCTGGGCAGATGAGCGATGAAAAATTGCGCGCCGTTGTGGCGCGAAGCACATTTGGAAGTAAACAGTTTTAAAATCTGTCGGGTTTGGAGCACTTTTGGAAGTTGAGATGTTGAAAAAGCACACGCCGTTGTGGCGCGAAGCACATTGCGAAGTCACAAGCCTCAAGACACACCATTCTCGGAGCACTTTTGGAAGTTGAGATGTTGAAAAAGCGCACGCCGTTGTAGCGAGAAGCACATTTGGAAGTAAAAAGTGTTGAAAACTGTCACGTTCGGAGCGCTTTTGGAAGTTGAGATGTCGAAAAAGTGCACGGCGCTCTGGCGCGAAGCGCATTTGGAAGTGAAAATGTACAAAGCACCTCATGGTCGGACCGCTTTTGGAAGTTGTGATGTCGAAAAAGTGCACGGCATTGTGGCGCGAAGCACATTTGGAAGTGAAAAGTTAAAAAGCACTACATGTTCGGACCACTGTTGGAAGTTGTGATGTCGAAAAAGTGCACGGCGTTGTGGCGTGAAGCACATTTGGAAGTGAAAATGGTAAAAAACTGAGGGGATCGGCGTACTTTTGGACGTGCAGACTTCATTTTGTGTGGCAGGCGCAGTGGAATCTGCACCTGGTCAAATGAGTCAAACGTGTGGGTTTTGTAGCATTTTGGAAAACGATGGCAGGCGTGCGGCATTTTCAGAGGATCTGCACAGATGCATTTTTCGTGGCAGGCGCAGTACAAGAGACACTTCAAGAGGTCAGGGCGCTGATTTCCTGAGAATGTTGTCATTTTGGAGCATCAGATCTTCAGGTTTGCTAATTTTGCGTGACAGGTACAGCACAGCTACAACAACTACAGCTACAACAACTACAACTACAACCGCAACTACAACTACAACTACCACTACCACTACACTACACTACACTGCACTGCACTACAACTACAGCTACAAGTACAACTGCAACACAACTACAACTACAACTACAGCCACAACTACATCTACAGGTACAACCACATCTACAACTACACTACATTACAACTGCACTGCGCTGCCTCCAACCACTTGTGGGTCCATCAGAAGGTTCCCTCTGCCATCCATGATTCACAGCAATCACATTTTCCTCAAGCTTTCCTATATTTGATACTTCCGCCACCGCCTTGCGCGGTACTACTGGTATGTTGTTTTTTGAGAGGCTGCAAGGACCATCCGCTACCGCAATCATTTTACAAAAAATATCCCGGCAAGAGACCCCAAACAGTGTGGGGGCGTGAGGATAATGTATGATAATTTATCATCATGCATGACCATGTATAATAATGTTGCGGATTAGGATGATGATGATGATGATGATGATGATGATGATGATGATGATGATGATGATGGTGTTGAGGATGATGAGGTGCAGGAGGACTCTGTTGAGGATGATGAGGCAGAAGATGATGATGTTGAGGATGACGATGTTGAGGGGGAAGAGGATGAGGGTGATAATGCGGAAGGTGAGGTTGAGGATGATGATGGTGTCCTGGCAAAATTTTTGTACAAGGTGTCTTTTAGCGGTCTCTGTAGGAGCTCTCTAAACAGCTCTCTTGGAAAGATCTCTGTAAGGGACCTTTTGGCAAGATCCCTGCAACAGATCTCTGTGTGTCTCTGTACAAGATCTCCAAAAGAAGTCTCCTGGCAAGATCTCTTTACAAGATCTCTGTAAGAGGTCTCTTGGCAAGATCTCTGTATGAGATCTCTGTAAAAGCTCTCTTGGGAAGATCTATGCAAGAGACCTCTTGGCAAGATCTCTCTATGCAATGTCTCAGTACAAGATCTCCAACAGAGGTGTCCTGGCAAGACCTCTGTACAGGATCTCTATAGGAGGTCTCTTGATACGATCTCTTTATGAGATCTCTGTAGAAGCTCTCTATAGTAGCTTTCTTGGCAAGATCGATGCAAGGGACTTCTCGGCAAGATCTCTGTACAAGATCTCTACAAGAGGTCTCCTGGCAAGATCTCTGTACAAGATCTCTATAGGAGCTCTTTGGACAAGATCTCTAAAAAAGCCGTCTCTGTCGCAAGATCTCTGCACAGAAGCTTTTACGCACAAAGCTTGCGCACACAGAAACCTTTACACATAGAAGCTTTACACAGAGAAACCTTTAGCTTTTACACATAGAAGCTTCTTACACACAGAAGCTTTTACATCAAGACCTTTCCAAATCGCAATTTTACACCAGTTGCTGACGTTCGACCTTCATTTCGTGCGAAAGGGTTGCAGCTCAAGTTGCAAAATCGCAAATTTACACCAGTTTTTGAAGTTCCACCTCCATTTCGTGCGAAAGGGGTTGAATCTGAACTCGCAAAATCGCAATTTTACACCATTTTTAATGGGACCTCCATTTCATGTGAAAGGGTTGCATCTGAAGTCGCAAATTTTACACCAGTTTTTGAAGTTCGATTTCCATTTCGTGGGAAAGGGTTGCATCTGAAGTTGCAAAATTCGCACCGCGCCACAGCGAGAGCGCCCCGATGCGCACAAAGTGACGAGAGGGTCGCGCAAGCACATGTTAGATTTTTACAAAACATTGCGCGCACCATGAAAAATGAACATTGAAAACATCAAAACCGACGTTTTACCTAGGTCTCAGCCATGTTTTTGTCGCGGTCCACCAAGTCCTGCGCTTGCCACGAAAAATGAGCCCGAGGTCATCGAACTATTGCGCCTGCCACGCGAAATCATCATCATGCCCCAAATCAAAATCGACGACAGTTCCACAAAACGGGACTTTCGACCCTTTAAAAACGTCGCCCAAGTTCACCAAACACTGCGCCTGGCACGAAAATGATTTCCGGAAGCACTTCTCATTTTGACCCACGCCTGCCAACGTTTTAGCAACGCGCAGAATGTCCCACGCCTGCCACACAGATTGAAGAGTGTCCGATGTCCCGCGCCTGCCAACCTCCAAATGTCCCGGATGTCCCACGCCTGCCACACGAAATGGACATGGGTCAAAAAACGAGCACGGCACGCTGGTAAAACGAGACCTTTGGACATGACCACCATCGCGCCGCAAATCCGTGCGAGCCTGCGCAGTCAAAGCGCACATGGACATCAGAGGGGAACCTTTTTACGCGAATTTACAGGAAAAATGGCCGGCCCAGATTCGCCCCAGATGCGCGGCGCACACTTTGTGCGAGCCTGCGCAGTCGAAACGAAACGAAGAACCACTTTATGCGAGAATTCACAGGAAAAATACCCGCGCACCTTGACCACACCAGGCCTCTGCCCTTACCGTAAGAACCCGTCATTGTGGACACACTGTTTGGGGAAAAAAATCGAAAAAAGGCAAGCTGTAGGGTGTACGGGGAGAACCAATCAAGAATCGACTGAAAACGGTGATGCATTGAAAAAATTGAGGCGTATGGGTGCTCGGTTTGCTCAGGATGTGACAGATTCCATCAACCAAGGTGATGCAAAGGCCCGGGACTGACATGATTTAACACTAGCTAATTTGATTCGGGCCGATGATGCGCACTATTTCAATCCGGTGGGCATTCGAAGTTGGTCGACCATGAGTAAACTTGTTTCTCAACTGTTTTCAAACCGGCAGGTGATTCTCGGCGCTCCTGTGCTTGAGATCTCTTTCATCCAGGCAAAACAGTTCTTCGCAGCTGCTTCTGCAGATTCAAACAGCGCAGACCCCGACCGTTGAAGATGCCATTGAGTCATTGAGATATTACAATATATGTCACCACGATATTGTGTTGGAAGATCACTTCAGAGAATCGAATTGAGATCCACACTGCCAAAAAAGTCCTTCTGCATAGGCTCTGTGAAGTGAAAATTCATTGGCTGCTGTCCCACTACAAACATTTGTCAAACACTTGGTGTGCAAAGTCACTGCATTTGGTGAACTGCACAGCGTGAGTCTGAAGGAAAAAAGTGGAGAAGTGAGTGTTGCCAACGTCTCTGATTTGGCCGAGCCAGTTATCTTTCGAAGCCTGGTTGCAAGTGCTGCTTGCTGCTGACTTCAAGCATGTCGTGGTTCGCGCAATCCAAACACTGAGTGGAAAACTATGTCCATGGCTGCATGCTGTGTCTGACTCTGTCGGTCGAACTCATATTCTTCAGCTGATGCCTCTTGGCGAATTTGAGGCTTCCACGAAAATGTAAGGTCTAAAGAAGGTGAGGCTCATGATGCAGGGATGAGGCTGCATGAAACGTGTGGCCTTGCACCAAGGACTCCAGGATTCTTCGGCAGGGGTGGGAGATTGTGTCTTTTTTGACTTGGCCAGAGCCTTAGTTGATAGAGATGCTATGCCATATGGCTGCCATATATGAAGCATCATGAACCAACGAATGATTATGCATCATTATGAAATATCATGAATCACTATTTGGAGACGAGATATCTGACAAGTCTGACATGTTTGGTCAAGCCACAGGGACTACGTAGCGGTTGGTCTTTTGTCTACATGACTTTGCTTCAAATACATGCTGTGTGCAGAAACGCCCCCAGCAAATGATAGTCCTTGGAACCCAACTCACAATTGAGGGAGCTTCTCGCAGAGGATCCAACTTATCCAATTTATGCTGTCTTCAGGGGACTCCTCAAGTGCATCCTGGTGTATAAGGATACAAACAGTTGGTCCACACAGGGCGTGTCGGTGGCAAGCAGCAGCCAAGTTGCACAAGTCACTGGTGAGTCTGGGAGCACAGCGGGAAAGTATTTGTTGTATCTCGTTGTGAAGCTGAATTTGGACGGAGCCAAGCCTGGATGCAGTTGGACAAAGATGTCAGAGCTACCAGGAAAACAGACCGAACAGAATGAACAAACAGACAAGGGTTGTTCGAATAGTTAGATATAGAACATACATAGATTGTTAGATGGTTAGATGTTTGATTTAGTTAGATCACAGATCCGTCATGCCACACTTGAATACAACGGAACCGCATCCCACCAGCTCCTGAGGCTTAGCAATGGCACCTGGTGCGCAGCATTGCATTTCTCTTTGTTCTCATTTGTTCGACCCTCGAGCCGCGAGCAGCCGAGTAGAACTGCTATACTGAGCACGTATTCAACAACATTCCAGCAAATACCGATTACATCTGACTACATTGAATTGACAAGTGAATTGGGGCTGCATTCCGTTTTTGCAGATACGAGCTGTTTCATGCCCCTCCTTCACAGTAGATTGGCAACGGTAAGGCCTCCAAACAGTCTAGTTTTTGCCCAGTTCGGTCTTGCATTCAATGATTTATCCGTTCACACCTTGCATGAAGTATTTTATTTTCAAAAAGTACTGCCATGTTGTCTTCCAGCATTGCTTGATTCGAGTCTCAGAGTGTGCTGCAAATAAGTAAACAGTTGCATTGAATTCAAACCATCAAAGTATTTGCCAATAGCATCACCAAATGCCTCAATGCATGGGTTTGCTCTTGAACTTGAATTGGAAGGAATGTCAAGGACCAAAAATTTCAAGGCATCGACAGAAGGAGGTCCCAACGACTACAGTGCTTGGTTGAAATGTGATACAAGCATAGCATGCAAGGCAAATAGTGTTTCTTTCTGCCTTTACAATGTGTGTATCCAGCCTTCATATCCGGAAAGTCAAAGCAACCATGCTGCTCCAGGGTCACTGTGCGGTCACTTCAAACCAAAGTCACTAAGGTTCGGAAGATTCCCTTTGACGAGATCATGGAAACAAAGGACATGCCGGCCCTCTGAGAGCTGCGCATGCTTTCCTTTGCTTTGAACTGAACAAACATTCAGTGAGCTAACTGAAAGATACAAAAGCCGCTTTCCCATTTTGCAGCAGACAGTTAGTGGATGTTAGTGGATGTCAAAGGTCTTTTTCAGGCTATTATTAAGGGCTGCCGCCCCTGCCGCCGACCCCGGAATCAACTTCCTCAACTTCAAGGACGAGTACTTTCACAACTTCAAGCACGACAGCCGCTTATTTTCAATTTAATGTTGGGATATAGATAGTAATCTTTAGTCTCCCGCAGAGGGAGCGAACCCCGAATAGGGGCCATATATCAGCTCCCGAACAGGGAGGCCTCGAATAGGGGCACATAGTGTGGGTGTAGTGTCGGTGTTGTGTTCCCGTGTCCGTCTGTGTTCGTGTCGGTCTGTGCATGTTGGAGGGTATGGGGTTGATTGGAGCATCCTAACAGGCCTAACGTGTCTTTTGAAATTGTTTGCTACTGTCATAGGGCACCACTCGAAACGCTCAAACACCACCTAATTTCGTGCCCAAAAACATAATTTCGTGCCCAAAACACATTGAAAGTTACAAAGAAACATGCCTAACGTCCCTTCTGAATTCCTATAGAATGAAATCATTTGGACATGTGGACATTTTTTTTGGAACGCTGCAAGCGTGCTGCTGCTGCCTGTGCTGCTCCTGCTGCTGCTGCTGCTGCTACTCCTCAGCTGCGCATCCGAAACAGCCAAACACCATCTAATTTCGTGCCCAAAACACAAAGTTTCGTGCCCAAAACACATCAGAAGTTGGAAGGAAAAAATCCCTAACGTCCGCATCCGAAACAGCCAACCGCCACCTAATTTCGTGCCCAAAACACATAATTTCATGCCCAAAACACATTGAAAGTTTCAAGAAAAAAATCCCTAACATCCCTTCTGAATTCCTATAGAACATTTGGAACGCTGCAGGCGTGCTGCTGCTGCTGTTGCTGCTCCTGCTGCTGCTGCTGCTACTGCTGCTGCTGCCTGCTGCTGCTGCTGCTGCTGCTGCTGCTGCTGCTGCTGCTGCTGCTGCTGATGCTGCTGGTGCCTGCTTCTGCTGCTGCTGCTGCTACTCCTGCTGCTGCGTATTCGAAACAGCTAAACTCCACCTAATTTCGTGCCCAAAAAACATTGCAAATTAGAACAAAAAAATCTCTAACGTCTCTTCTGAATTCCTGTAGAATAAAGACATTTGGCACACTGCAAGCGTGCTGCAGCTGCTGCTGCTGCTACTGCTCCTCCTAATTTCATCACCACACATCGAAAATTGGAAGGCTGCTGGGAGCTGTTCCTAGAAGGCTGCTGCTTTCGTGTCCAAAACGTGATCAAATATTATAGCATCCTAACAGGCCTAATGTGTCTTCTGAAATTGCTGGCTGCTGCTGTTATAGGGCACCGCTCGAAACGCTCAAACACCACCTAATTTCGTGTCCAAAACACATAATTTCGTGCCCAAAACACATTGAAAGTTACAAAAAATGCCTAACGTCCCTTCTGAATTCCTATAGAATGAAGTCATTTCGACATTTGGACATTTTCTTTTGGAACGCTGCAAGCGTGCTGCTGCTGCTGTTGCTGCTCCTGCTGCTGGGTCTGTTGCTGGGAGCTGTTCCTGGAAGGCTGCTGCTTTCGTGTCCAAAACGTGATCAAATATTATAGCATCCTAACAGGCTTAACGTGTCTTCTGAAATTGTTGGCTGCTGCTGTTATAGGGCACCACTCGAAACGCTCAAACACCACCTAATTTCGTGCCCAAAACACATAATTTCGTGCCCAAAACACATTGAAANTTGTTGGCTGCTGCTGTTATAGGGCACCACTCGAAACGCTCAAACACCACCTAATTTCGTGCCCAAAACACATAATTTCGTGCCCAAAACACATTGAAAGTTACAAAAAAAATGCCTAACGTCCCTTCTGAATTCCTANGCTGCTGCTGCTGCTGCTGCTGCTGCTGCTGCTGCTGCTGCTGCTGCTGCTGCTGCTGCTGCTGCTGCTGCTGCTGCTGCTGCTGCTGCTGGTGCCTGCTACTGCTGCTGCTGCTGCTGCTGCTGCTACTCCTGTTGCTGCGCATCCGAAACAGCCAAACACAACCTAATTTCGTGCCCAAAACACATAATTTCGTGCCCAAAACACGTCGGAAATTGGAAGGAAAAAATCCCTAACGTCCGCATCCGAAACAGCCAAACGCAACCTAATTTCGTGCCCAAAACACATTGAAAGTTACAAGAAAAAAATCCCTCACGTCCCTTCTGAATTCCTATAGAATGAAGTCATTTCGACATTTGGAATGCTGCAGGCGTGCTGCTGCTGCTGCTGCTGTTGCCGCTCCTGCTGCTGCTACTGCTGCTGCTGCTTGCTGCTGCTGCTGCTACTGCTGCTGCTGCCTGCTGCTGCTGCTGCTACTGCTGCTGGTCCCTGTGCTGCTGCTGGTGCTGCTGCTGCTACTCCTGCTGCTGCGTATCCAAAAAAGCGCCACAGCGCCACCTAATTTCGTGCCCAAATTATAGGACCGGATAACCCCACATGTCAACTTCTTCCAGTACACACCAACAGAAGTGTAAAGAGCAGACGACACCAATAGAAGAGAGGAAAGGGA
>BGPT01000932.1:178729-201953 GCA_003297045.1 Symbiodinium sp. clade C Y103 | reverse complement strand
TGTTGTTGTTTGTTGTTGTTTGTTGTTGTTTGTTGTTGTTTGTTGTTGTTTGTTGTTGTTTGTTGTTGTTTGTTGTTGTTTGTTGTTGTTGGTTTTTGTTGGTTGTTGTTTGTTGTTGTTGGTTGTTGTTGGTTGTTGTTGGTTGTTGTTGGTTGTTGTTTGTTGTTGTTTGTTGTTGTTTGTCGTTGTTTGTTGTTGTTTGTTGTTGTTTGTTGTTGTTTGTTGTTGTTTGTTGTTGTTGGTTGTTGTTGGTTGTTGTTGGTTGTTGTTTGTTGTTGTTTGTTGTTGTTTGTTGTTGTTGGTTGTTGTTGGTTGTTGTTGGTTGTTGTTGGTTGTTGTTGGTTGTTGTTGGTTGTTGTTGGTTGTTGTTGTTGTTGTTGTTGTTGTTGTTGTTGTTGTTGTTTTTGTTTTTGTTGTTGTTTTTGTTGTTGCTGGTTGTTGTTGTTGTTGTTGTTGTTGTTGTTGTTGTTGTTGTTGTTTGTTGTGGTTGTTGTTGTTGTTGTTGTTGTTGTTGTTGTTGTTGTTGTTTGTTGTGGTTGTTGTTGTTGTTGTCGTTGTCGTTGTTGTTGTTGTTGTTGTTGTTGTTGTCGTTGTCGTTGTCGTTGTTGTTGTCGTTGTCGTTGTCGTTGTTGTTGTTGTTGTTGTTGTCGTGGTGTGGTGGTGGTGGTGGTTGTTGTTGTTCTTCTTCTTGGCCAGCGTGAGACTTGAATGACATGGGCGAGAATGGTTGCTCTTGAAGGGCATAGTTTATAATCCAGGTCCGCCCCAAGGAAGAGATGGAAGAATTCTGCAGTTCCCACATTTTTTCCTTGTTGAGTACGAACCCAAATATGGTATTGAGTTGGGAATTGACAAGCCATCATTGGAGTTCGCAAAGCAAACAACTTGCCTGGCTAATGTCCGTCAATCAAACATGGCTGGGAAAATCCATCGTAACTGGATATATCAAAGGATAATTCCTTTATAAACGCATATACATATATATATATATACACACATATAAATGCCACAACCGGAGGTTTTCATCGGAACATGATCGCACCAAATGTGGAATTCTCCGCCAGGATTGGACCTTGCCTTCCTGGCTTTTGCGCAAACGGACCAGGAGGCCGGAAACAGCGGTGGGCGTTTAGCATGGTGACTTGCCATGCTCCCAACATCCCACATACCCGCAACAAAGACAACAAACAGCTACAAATACAACAGCCTCGATGGTCTGTTTGGATTTGATTTTGGATACTCATGCAAATTCCAAAAGTCAAATTACACTGGTGCTGATGAAACAGAATCATTTGTTTGAGATTGGTGGGAAACAGTGGAAGTCACTCTTGTGGCATTGTGACCCGGAAGAAAGCGATGATGCACACAATTGGATTTGCGAGGAAAATTTGTGAGATAGATCCACAGTGTATTAGACCTTCTGGAAATACTCCTAGTGACCATAAAAGGAAACAATACAGCACACTATTGCTAGAGTAAAAGGAGGGGCACACAGGGAACTCTCTGTCATCTCGTTCTTAGTTCTGACACGGACCGGTCCATTTAAAACTAGTTTGACACCATTTTCAAATACGCGCAGCAGCGCGTATTAATTCAAGACCTGGAAACTCAAGGAAACATTGCCATGGCAGGTTTCGACTATTGCCACCACAACCCAAAATCTATATGCCATGAAACGGTTGAAACATTGCAGATATTGGAGATAGGGGTGCGCTGCAGAAGACAATTTTCTGCACCAGTAAGTGGGGCAGAAAAGCTAAACTGAGAAGAAGATGAAGACAACATTGTTGCACAGAGTGCTGAGGAGAACATGTGCAACAGAATCAGACCTCACCAGGAAAGGCAAGAGCATTTTGAAAACGCACTTATCCAGATGCCCCCCAATTGCGGTTCTGCAGATTGAACAAATTTCCCATGACTTTAGGTGCTCGTTAAATTCTTATCGAGTCTTCTTGGATTATCTGAAGTGAATCGCCTCATCCTACTCGTCAGGGGAACGTCAACGTGAGCAAGTTTGGGCGCAAAGTTGCCGGGGCGGGTGGTTTCATTAACATCAGTCAAAGCGCTCAGAAGGTGGCTGGCTTCATTTATCTTACATTTTTCGTGCTGTCCAACCCCTAGATGATTGGGGCAAGTGACTTCAACATGGTTTTCTGGGGTGGCTCAACTCAACATCAGTTTTCATCGGTGACTTATCTATTTTTTCGATTCCATTAACCATTACTTGTAGCGAGAAGAAAAACCAGTCGCGCAGCAGGTGGTGTTTATGGGCACCTTCACGAAGGGACTGAACATTGCCGTTCCCGCTGGACGACTACAAATCTGTCGGGAGGGCGACTGCCGGAAGTTCCTGAGCCATGTGGAACATATGACCTTCAGTGGTGACTATGCCAAAATCAGAAAACAGGAGGTGCTCTACGTCACAGAACCCTGGGGGTGCTTAGAGTTCAAAAAGCTGTTCTTTTTCCCGAATGCGTAGCAAAGGGTTCTCGTTTTACCTTGGGGGTCTGGGGGTTGGGCTGTGTTCGCGTCATGCGGCTTTTACGTTCGCAACCGTCCTCAACCGTCCTCAACCGTCCTCAACCATCCTCGCTGCGTTGACGTGTTTACCGTATGGCCGTGTCTATGGGGGAAGCTACAAAAATGGTCACTTTTGGAAGTTTCAAAGGTGTCGAATTGTCGTTTTGTGTGGCAGGTGTGGCACTTTGTGACATTCCAACATGTTCCATGTCGTGACGAAAGTCGTTTTGTGTGGCAAGCGCAATACTTTCGCGTCGTTTTCAAAAGATGTGTTTCATTTTTCGTGGCAGGCGCAGTACTTTAGACGTGTCGTGTTGCGTGTCTTTGCGAAACGCATTGTCAGAGCTGCGTCAAGTGGTGAGAACGTGCAAATCGTGTGGCAGGCGTGGGACATTCTCGAATCCTCAGTTTGCGTGGCAGGCGCAGCAATTGGTGCAGATCCAACGAGTGTGGAACGTCATTTTGCGTGGCAGGCGCAGTATTTGCGCCAGTTGCATCTCATCACTTTAGACTTGACCCCTTCCAGTCTCTGTTCTACATTCCACTACACACTTGACAGTCAGCACACTCCACACTCCGCATCCCACACTCTACACTTCACACTCCTCACTCCACACCCAGCGCTCTACACTTTACACTTCACACTTCACACTCCACACTCCACACTTTACACTTGACACTTTACACTCCGCACTTTACACTCTACACTCCACACTCTACAATTCACACTTTACACTGCACACTCTACACTTTACACTTCACACTTGACACTCCACACTTCACACTTTACACTCTACACTTTAAACTCAAAAATCCACACTTCACACTCCACACTCCACACTCCACACCCCGCACTCCACACTCCACACTTCACACTTTTTACTTTACACTCCACACTCTACACTTTACACTTTACACTCCACACTTTACACTTTACACTCTAAACTTTACACCTCACACTCTACACATTACACTTGACACTTCACACTTTACACCTCACACTTTACACTCTACACCCCACACTCACACTTCACACTCTACACTTCACACTCTACACTCTACACTTTATACTTCACACTTGACAGTCAACACACTCCATACTCCACATCCCACACTACACTTCACACTCCACACTCCACAGCCCACACTCTACACTTTACACTCCACACTTGACACTGCACACTTCACACTTCACACTCTACACTTTACACTCAACACTCCACACTCCACACTTCACACTTTACACTTTAAACTTCACACTTCACACTCCACACCCCACACTCTACACTTTACACTCCACACTCCACACTCCACACCCCACACTCTACACTTTACACTCCACACTCCACACCCCACCCTCTACACTTTACACTCCACACTTTACACTTGACACTTCACACTTTACACTTCACACATTACACTTTGCACTTGACACTTCACACTTCACACTCTAGAATCCACACTCTGCAATTCACACTTTACACTTCACACTCCACACTTCACACTGTACACTCTACACTTTAAACTCGACAATCCACACTTCACACCCCACACTCCACACTCCACAGCCCGCACTCCACAATCCACACTTCACACTTTATACTTTACACTCCACACTCCACACTTCACACTTTACACTTCACACTCCACACTCCACACCACACACTCTACACTTTACACTCCACACTTTACACTCCACACTTCACACCCCAAACTCCACATTTTACACTCCACACTCCGCACTTCACACTTTACACTTTAAACTTCACACTCCACACTCCACCCCCCACACTCTACACTTTACACTCCACACTCCACACTCCACACTCCACACCCCACACTCTACACTTTACACTCTACACTCCACACTCCACACTTCACACCTCCCCAGCTAGCCTTTGAGGGGACCTATCGTCTAAGCCAGGGTCAGACCAGTGGGTTCGCATGTACATATAACTCACTTACTTTTGGCTCAAGTATCGAGCACAAGGCGGCTGCCCCTGCGTGGTTGTGGGGTCGGTCGCCGGTGCTGAGCCACTAAATAGTACATATATATATATATGCATCTTTATATTTATGTAAGTACACATACGTAACATATATATATATATTAATATATATATATATTAATATATATTAAAATATATAAATATATATATATTTACACTTATGACATGTATATACTAGTTACTATACGAGATGTGTTCTAATTCCATGCATTGGCGAACATTTTTCATTTGTGCCTCTCAGACCCCCTCAAGCACATCCCAGGAGAGATGTGTGTTTCTCTTGACCCAGCATGGTTTGGAGCTGACAGAGATTGCACCTGGCATAGACGTGGAGCGCGACATTCTGGCGCAGATGGATTTCAGACCGCTGATAAGTGAGAAACTGCGACTGATGGATGAAAGGATTTTCAGGGATAGTTTGATGGGTTTAATTTTGAAAACTGCTCGACTTTGATAGTCGACACCGCAGCACTGCTGTAGCTGCTAGTTTTGAAGCTGGGGCAGAATGGGCAGGCTTGTCCAACTTGCGAGTCACGCCATGCGCACTGTCCAGCGTTTTAAGACTCAAGTGTACAGGACAATTGAATTGAGACAACTTAATTTTGAACTGTATAGCACACAAAAAGACGTGTACAGTATGTGAGCACGAGATGAGTGTACAGTAGGCACTCCTTCTATGTCAATGTGGGTCTTGAAGTGGAAGAGCGTACTCCGATAGTGGCACTCAAGAATCATTTGCTCAAAATTTTGCTTTAGATGTCACTGACAGCCACTGCTTCCCGAAAGCAAGATGGTCAAACAGATTGCGCAGGCTGCACTTAGATGACCGGGCTGATTTGATGCATCAACTCACTGTGAAGTGGGACGAAATTCGCCTTAGCTGCTTGATCAAGAGCGGACATAGCTGCAATTTGTTGCAGCTAGAAACAACTCGTTCCTGATTCCGTTCGAATTTGAATTCATATACATATATACATATATAATAACATACACAGTATATTCTTTTTTTGGTTCAAATGCGTCATCCCACTTTCAGTTGGGCATATGCCTCAAAATTTGGTTCACTTCAAAAATTGGGTGTGGTTTCAGATGACTTTTGACACTCTTGAACTTGGAAACTGCAGGCGGCGGTGCGTTGCCCTTTAGCGAGAACACTCGGCTGCTCTTTGATACCGCCAACGTGCGCACGCAAGTGGTGGTTGGGAGGGTCATTGGACCAGTTTGGTTGGGGGATGATGATGATGATGATGATGATGATGATGATGATGATGATGCTGATGATGATGCTGCTGGTGGTGGTGATGATGCTGCTGGTGGTGGTGGTGATGGTGGTGGTGGTGGTGGCGGTGATTGATGATGACTGAATGATCACACAGATGTTTCTCTTCGGGGAAACCTCTTGGCTTCAAAACCCCATAGTGCCAGCAACAATGAGGCGGACAGTGTTGGCAACACCGAAATCGGTTGCGAGCAACTGCTGTTGGCGCTCTGTCACCTGGCTTGCGAGCTGGACACTGTGCTGAAGTCCCGCAGTTGGTTTCGGGATGGGAAATCAGTTTCTCAAGGTGATCCTTTGAATATCCTTTGATTGTTTAAGTTTTCATGCGTTTTCCATGTTTTTTCCAAGGGTTTTGAAACATGTTGAAACCTGTAAATCTGTTTGTTGATGTTTGCTGGTAATTATTTGGATAATTACTTCCATAAGGATTACAGAGTCCAGGAACGCTGCAATCTCATAGCATTCTGGGGATATCATCCCACCGGCATGTGTATATATTGTTAGATATTGTTAAAATGTGGCACTACAACGCTTTAGACAGCTGCGGGGATGTCTGACTCGGTTCAGTTGAACTTCGACCGTTCCTTCCTTTTGTAAGATTTTGACCAGCTTTCAGACATACAGATGGATCATGCCAGAATGACGACCCGACGATTCCCGTCACAGACTGTAGGGCCCAAGGTTGGGGAGGCCGACGAAGTTTGTATGATGCCAACCCCGGATGATAAACCCCTGGGCTGTTGATTTGGGGGTGCCGTGTATTGTGGCCCATTCTTACAACGGCGGAGCCCACCTACTTCATCAATGGGGGTTATTAGTCCGGGGTTTGCAATTCAAAATCTAAGACCCCAGTTAATGGCCATGTATCATATTCCACGAAATGAATCCAAATGACCCATCCAATATTGGAGCTACCATCCAATTTTGAAATGGAAAGTCTAACCGACGCCATAGTCGTCCGGTGCCTTTTAAGTCGCGGTGATCCAGACGTCCCACATCCGACAGGTCAACCTCCTTTGGCGCAAAGTGGCGGGATGGTGATGCTGAGAGGCTGGGGCGGTGAGGGTTGGAACAGCAATGTGGGACATATGGGACATGTACTCGGACCAAGTGCCAATGGGGACATGTAGGGTCGTTTCATGTTGTTTCTCAAAATTCCGGAGCAGGCCAGAAAGGTTGGTTAATACCCGCAAGCGATTGCCAATTCTATTTATCCAGGTTGAGTTGATCATCCAGCCCTCTGCGAACTTTAGAAGCCAGTTGCAATCCATGTGCACATGGTAGTGAGACGTGCCGAGACCATCAAATCCAAGTTGTGTGACCACGTTAGTGAAAACCAATGTGTTTATTGAAGGGAACTAGATTCTAATTTATACATTCATGTATATATATATATAAATATACATAGCTATCCATATACATGTATATGCAAGAACAATTAAAGGATTAAACAGCGTGCACAGTATGTGTATATTTCGTATGTAATATCGTGACATTATATTTGATATCCACTTGCAAGGTGCTTTAAGCCATTATTGGCAGAGGGGTCGTCAGCTTGCACAGGTTTAGGGCTGACGGAGGAGGCATTGAAAGCCTCCGTCTTAGCAGAGATGCCCGGTGGCCCAGCACTGATCCCAAGTGGAGACGGATGGGAAACAGTTGAATCACATCAACTCAACTGTTGATATGTTCAAAACAACTCAGAAAGACTCATGGCAGCTGATATATCTGAAGGATTCCAAGTTGATCTGTTGCATCTCTCTATAGTTCTAAGATGTTCTAAGCCTTGCTGGCCAGGTCCGCCCCGGTGGATGAGCGGCAACTGGCCGCGGTGGGGGTGTGGAACCTCAGGGGGTGGCAACGGCTGGTATTGTTCTGGCTCCCAACAAGATGAATCCACGGGGAAAAACTGCAAAATCAGTTCCTGCCGAAAGGGCTAGTTCATTTTTCAGTGTTCAAAGATTATGAAACTTGATTTCGACATATATATATATATATACATACATATATATTATATATGTATATTAAGTATTCTCTGGATTATCATATCATTATGAAATATTATGGCCCAATCTTGGATGAACTCTGCCGGCAGATTGACATTCCGTCCATGACCTGAAACTGAAATTTTCAATTGTCGACAACCAGCGCATCATGGAGGAAGGTTGTGAAGCCAATGACTCTTAGGGGTTCTTAGGGATTACCACATAATTATTGAACATCCCCATTGTTAATGGGTAAATCAGCTATTAATATAACATAAAATGGCAATTTTCAACAGTTATGTTAAATTACCAGAGGGATCAAGAAGGTATATAAAACAACCAGGTTTCACAGGTTGTGATGCAACACGATTCTTGCTGCGTTTTATCGCGCCAGGCAGATGACAAGGGAGACTCTGATCTCACTTTGGATCAAGTGGCCACTGATCTCACGCGGGGAGCTCATTGGGGACATCGTGGGTTGTCAACGTGGTGAACCATGGGAAAGCTCTTCTCAGATGCCACCGTGGCATGTATCATGCAATACCATCTATTCACTATTCACATAATTTCATAATACAGACTTTGAAAGACAGAAAACACAATATACATCATGGGAAAAACAGCAATTACACATATATATATATATATAATGTATATATATATATATACACACATTTATCTGATCTATTGTACATGTGCAAATGGGTCGATGGGTCGCCCGGGTCAGCCCTTGCTGAAGGCAGATGGCTATGGATGGCTTGTTGGATCCCGTGGTTGGCGATGACCTCGTGGGAAGGGACTGGGAAAGCCCAAAGTTCCGTGGTTTCCAACATCCCTGGATTCCACATTTTTTAATGGCCATAAATCAATACATTTTATAGGTTTATCCATGTTTATCCATCATTTTTTTTGAGAAAGCATCATCAAGTTTCAACAGAGGATGGTGATCCTGACGCAGCTAGGCTCTCATTTGGGCAACAACTCCATTTCCGAGAGTTCCTTGCAGATGTTCACTTTTGAGTGAGTTGGACGAAGGTTGGACATGCTTGAGGCATACTCCAATCATTCTTGTAGCATTTTGGTTTGATCCTTGTTGTCCTTTGGAAACTCTGACTTTTTGACCAATGCACCATGCAACTCCTTTCAGCCCCAGGCCGGGAAGAGGAGATGGAACGCATCATTCAGATCCTGCTTCGGAAGCGCAAGTCCCTGGGCCTGAGATCATCACAGGTCTCGACTGGTCTGACAGGTCTGACAGGTCTGACATAAAGACTATCCAACTTTCAAAAAGTACAAATCACAAAGATCTTGCAGCCTTTTTTGGACCATTTATCCCAAGACCAGTCTTTGAAAAAGAAATCCAATGGTGATTTGATATGATGTGATTGCTTATTTATTTCAACTTCATCTTCAACCCCTCTGAGATTGTGATCTCCAATCGAGCGACCATTGTCTTGTCCCAAGGAACAACGCCTGCCTCGTTGGCCCCCCGGGTGTGGGGAAAACGGCTGTGGTGGAGGGCCTTGCACAACGGATCGCGCAGGGACAGGCAGGATGCGATATGGCAGGAAACAAAATATGGAGACGGGTGCAGTTCCATGGGTCATGGGGATTTAAGATAATTTAAGTATCATAAGAATCATATAACATGTGTTGTACCTAATGTCACCTATGTATACATAATGTATGTGTATATCTGTATATATATATATAGATAAGCGTACACATGTCATCCCGATTGGATTTACCTCGACATCCACTCGAATCACAGGACCTGAAAAACCGCCGCGTTTGGTGCGCCAGGTGCCCTCAAAGTTGCGTGGAAAGCAGCTGTACTCGTTGGACCTGGGACAACTGGTGGCCAGGGGCCTTGGGATGCCGTTGTGCTGAGTGTGGCATATGGCTTTGTCTGAAAATAGTGTACCCCATTCCATCCATTGGATTATCATCATTTTCCCCTTCCGCAAAACAGCCAGTTGGTGGTATACCAATTTTTCAGACATACCCATATAGAACCACTTGTTTTTTGGCCAACCAAGAGGTGTTTCATGTCCATCAATTCAGAGCATGTCTATCCCATGGGGTTGCGCTTCTACCGTGGAGAATTGCGTGTTCGTTCCTCTTTTTTTTGGCGGCTTTCTCTGCGAATCAAAAGATATTCCTGAAGAAAAAGCCGGACATTGGCCATCCAAAGCAATTGCCGAACATGAAGCCATCATAGCCATCCCCCCACCAAGCCAAAATGCCAAGGCTGGTACCAAGTACCGCGGCGAATTTGAGGATCGTGCGAGGCTCAAGGACCTTTCAATTTGACAGGCCTGAACAAACCCTTGGGGAAAACCTTTTAATGGTAGGTTTGGTAGACGCCTATGACTGAAGGAGGGAAGAATGGTGATACCAATAGACAAGTACTCTGAGAAAGATTGAGGATTTGACTCGTTGGGACCCTTTTGTCTACCAAGCAGGAAGCAATACTTCTGGTATTTTTGTTTGGAGTATGATCAGCCTTGGAATACGGGCAAGATTTTGCTTGAATACTTTTTAGAATTGGATGAGAAAATCTGCAGGAAACCCCTACATTCGATGCTGAAAACACTGGTCCTAAACCATGGTTTCCTCTGGAGCTTCCTCTATATTTTCCTTTAAACCAATCCGTTGAAGATCAACTGTTAGTTACACAATATATATATATATATGTATGCATATCTCCCATGTATATATATATATATACACATACACATACAATCATATACATATACATACGAGTATCCCACATATATATATATATGTATGCATATCTCAAATATATATATATATATATACATATACACATACACATACAATCATATACATATACATACGAGTATCCCACATATATATATATACATATATATATATATATACATATATATATAATATGTATATCTCCATTGATTTATATATCAACCCCAAGGCCGTTGAGAGTCCATCGCTCCAGGTCTCAAGAAAGTCATCAGCGAGGTGACGAGCGACGAGCGAGACATTTGCCTCTTCATCGATGAGCCCTCAACTCAGATTGGATCTGCTTGGAGGTTTCCAAGTTTGTTATTCTTTCTTCTTCTTCTTCTTCTTCTTGTTGCTATCAGCAGTGTTTTTCTATCAGTACTATTACTATCTTTAGTATCATTATCATTCTCATGACTATCATCAGTACCACATTAGTATTATTAGTATAGTTATCATGAGTATGATTACATTGTGATTATTAGTGATTATTATCATTATCCATTTTTTCCACGATGTTTGTCCATATTTGGGACAACGATTCCGACTGACCAATATTTGTAGGGATGGGTTGAAATCACCAATCAGCATAGTCTTGCACAACAAATTAACTACTGAAATTCGTTTTGACTTTGGGATTAAAGTCCATAGCGTACCTGGGGATCAGATGCTTTTGATTCATGATTCGCAAACAGCTGAGGATTCATCAAATCATTGGTGCAGGGGCAGCAGGCGTTGGCAATAGTGACCCTAGCAACACAGCAGCGTGGCTAGAAACCTGTGCCAAGTAGAGTATCCTTAGGAAAATGCAACCCGAAGCTTTTTGTATCACCCTTGCGGTTTACCAGGAGCAGTCCACTAGCACGTTCGGCTTTCCTTTTGCAGCGGAAGCAGCTGAAGCAGCCGCAGGTGCTGATTCCTCCATGGATGCTGCCAACCTGTTGAAGCCCTCCTTAGCGCGTGGGGAGTTGCAGGTGATTGGTGCTACCACTGCTGATGAGTGCGCCCCCCCATGGTTTGGTCAGGACCTGAACTCAAGAGTTCTCCTGGTTCATTTGTCTAGATGGTCGGCCTCGTATTCTCCCCACTGGCAATACTAATTACCAAGTTCGGCTGCGGAACAAACAGCTCGTGAACTTCGGATAGTGGCCGAAGATACTGATATTATGTAATTATGCGTGCAGGTTTGTGTGCAAGGGTATCGAGACTATCCAGGATTTCAACGCCTCGCACTTCCAAACCGCTGTAGAGTACATCCTGACAATTGGAGACAGGTTGCCCCTGAGCTTAGATAGAGGTGAGAGAACTGTCTACAGCAATTCTCTGGGTCATTCACACAATCTGTACTTGCTCCACTAGGACTCATCTACTCAACTATACCTGTGGAGGTGCCAATCTTGCAATCCCATGAAGGGCATCTGATCTCAATTTTGCGGCCTTTCTTGGTCAATCATATTTTTGATTGATCATATTTTTGGTTGCTTAAATCCCAATATTCTTGTTTAAATCAGATTTTCTTGGGGTAAATCAGTTAAGTCCCACCATCTTGGTTGTCCATTCCCCTGGTCAATTGGTGGAGCAGGTACACCAAACACATTGAGAAAGACGCCGCCTTGGAACGCCGCTTTCAAAGGGTGAACTGCGAGGTGCGCCAAGTTATTGGTCATTTTTTGGGGAGAAATACCTTCAACACACTGCTTCCTTGCAGTTTTTTCTTTAGGGGAATCCTTGATAGCCAGCAATCTTTGTCTTAGATGCAACATGATAAACAGCTTTTGCTACTCTTGCCTGTATGTGGACCCTCCGTATGAATTGATCCCTTGCAAGTTCACCCTCAGCTCAAATACCGCTGAAGATCGACCGGGCAAGTGTTTGTGCCAGATTTCACCAGTAGTGAAATTGCAGAACCGATCAATCATGTTTGGTTCTTTTGCACTTCCCTGGATGTTTTCACACAAACTGATTTATTTCTCCATTTCCGGCACTCCGATCGGCAGTGATAGCTAATCATCAACAACGTGTGGCAGGGGGCTCCATAATAAGCCATCAATTTGCAATTAAAGTGCAGGATGCCCTCAAGTTCTGACCATTCAACCTGATGGAGTGTGATAAATGCTGCCAAACATATCTAAACACATCTAAACACATTAAAAACCATGATATGGCCATGAAACGATGGTGCAAACAGTGGGATTTCATGGGATTTCATGGGATCTTATAGCAATTCATCGGGATTTCATGGGATCTCACGGGTTTTCCCATATGTTCCCAGCATGACTTGAGAGCCAGGAAGCTTCCATCGCAGAGACCTTGGAGGTCCTCGATGGCTTGCGACCCTCCTATGAGGTGCTGGTGTTTGACAGTGGCTGGTGGTACCTCTCTGGGATGAGCAATAGAGGAGGTATATACAGTATTATATATATATACGTATATATATATATATATAGAGAGACATCATAAGATGTATAAATGGATGATGAATTACTTTTTTAAACATCCAACTACAGATCCAAAAACTGTAATGTATATACTAGTAACAGGTCAGTAAATGGATGAAACCAACAGTCAATGAGTAGACAGTGCTTTGCACCCGCACGAAACTACTAGCGAATGGCTAGTAACTGGGAAACCGCACGAATTGGGGGTAGCCTGTTCATAGGGGTACTTTAGACGTAGGGTCCTGGTGGATTCTGTCAGATGTCAAGAGGGCAGAACCTCGGTGACTTCAATGGACGTTGGAAAATCATCTTGACTCTCTGACTTCTGTATGGCAAACACATGCAAACACCCATTGTGGCTTTCAATGCAAGGTGTTCTGCTTTTCCAGTTTCACTGCTTACAATCTCAGTTTCCATAAGACTAGTTGTGGCTCCAAGTTTTGTGATGAGATCTCAACCTTTCCACAGATATTATTTCAGGCTCATCATGGGGTGCTGCTGTCCCCGGAAGCGCTCCAAGCAGCCGCGCAGCTTTCCCAGCGTTGCTTGGGTGGAAAGATACCCTGTTGAGACCAGGTCATTCCAATTGGCTTCATCCCTGGTGAACCATAGGCTTATGAGTAGCAAAATGGGAAATCAACCTCCAAGATAACCCCTGACATGATGGTTGGTTAATGATTTGTCCAACATGGGGATTTAGGAATGAAACGAGGCAACGCAAGTGTAACCACCAAACATGGGGTATCATCCCGAAATCATGATTGACCTGGCAGGGATCTGACAGAGGTACTGGGAAGTCTACGCTTTGCGCTTTGAGTATAAATACTGAAGATGCACCTAAAGATGATTTTCGCATGAAGTTCTGGTCAGTACTATTCTTACTGACAGCTGTTTGACTATTGACATGAACATGCTTGAATCAGAGTCTTCCACAATCCTCTTTGTAACTGTTTCACTATCAGGCTTCCGCAATCATAGACTTTCATGGCAAATTACACTGCATAGGCACTGCATAGGATCACTGGATTGGCTATTCTTCACCATCGCTGGAGAAAACGCCTTCCGTTTTTGCGGGCCGGAATGGAAATAAGCTGCTTTTTCTCCAGTGAATGTGTCAAAGCTTCAAAGGACCCCAGCATTCGTGGCCATGACATGACTGGCAGACTGGCGCTAGTGCTGTGGACCTCAGATGACCTCAGGCTACTTGCCAAATCGCTTCCTGCCCGACAAGGTGATGCTTGGGGATCCCCTAAGGGGTTGGGATGAAGGGTCAACGACCATGGGGCATTCTTGGGCCTTGCCATTGGGCCATGTCAGGCCGTTGACCTCATTGACGAGGCAAGTAGCTTGGTCAGGTCCCTCAGATTGAAGCTGATTCAGCTGATTTCCCACATGGCTTTGTATGTTGGGGACCCCGAAGTCCATCGGTGACTCATCACGTTCCATATCAAAATGACCATTTGCGGGGTAGACACTAGACACCCAATTGCGAAACATCTTGGCGGTTGACGACTGAGATTCAGCTGAAACCTTCCGGGTCCGGCACGCTTTCCTAGGCTCAGTGGAGAATGGAGATTCAGCTGGATCAGGCCGGCCAGTCGGCCAGTTGACCATGATCGATAAGATCGGAGGATGGCTTACCAGGATGGACATAGCCAAGTCTCAAGCGCCATTGGGCAAGGCCAACGAAGAAGTGACTCCTGGAGAACAGTCCAAGCACCAAGTGGAGCTGGGCGAAGGGCTGGAACTTTTCTTATGATGGAAATTAGCCTTTGGCAATCTAACCCGGCAATAGAATCGATCATTTGAGATTTACATAATATGTTTTTTTTGTTGACAGCGTGGATTACCGTTGTATATGTTCATACATATAACATATGCAATAAAGAACCCATGGGGATATGCCCAACAATATTTGGATAACGAAGGGTATTTGGGTCCAGGGGTCCATTCCCATCGGCCAAAATGGCGTCGGCCAAAATGGCGGCCACTGGCTTTGGTGTTAAACGATTGGACATGCCTATGTTGGTTATGTCAGCACTACCGCACCCACTGATCATTTTTTTGTAACCTTTGGTGGTTTTCAGCCCCTAAATCAGAAACCTATGTAACAAAATGCAACAAAGTTTTTTTGTATGGGTACTACCTTCAAGGCTTAAGCCAATAGCCAAGATCATCTACAAAGAGCTGCTGAAGGATGCCTTGTGGCTGCCGTGATCATGGGTCCAGTCGCTGGAGCTAGGCCCAAACCACTGGTGAGCGCTGCAGATGTGGCCGCTGTCCTGTCAAAATGGCTCGGGGTGCTCAGACTCTGTTGCCGTTGAAAACCAGACAGAACCAGATCCTGAAGTTAGGGATCTAGTTAGCTTCTTGAATTCATATCGAAAAACATCAAACACATCCTTCCTGGTCCGAAGAATATTGCCACCAGGTTCGATAATCCGGTAGGTCTGAATTTGCTTGAATTTTGTAATTCAACTCTGAGGAGAGTGTTGCATGCATGGTATGATCCCACCAGGTTGATTCTGTTGACTTAGAGCTGTTTTTCTCCGTTCTGACTGGCATTCCAGCCCCGCATGCTGGAACAATGGGGTGGGGCCACGGAGCTCTGGGTAACCTAAGGTCAGGAATTCCAGTGGATCGAATTTTCGAAGGCGAATCCGATCGCTTGATGAACCTGGAGGGGATCTTGTCCAAGAGGATCGTCGGACTGGATCCCCAGAAATCCAGGAGGTTTCCGGCCAGAAGGTGAAGATAGGGAGATCCCCAGAGATCACTTGCCCCCGGGCATGGCCAGGAAGTCCATGAAAAGTCCATGAAAAGTCCATGGATTCTCTAACCGCCCCAAGGCCAAGATGAAGCAGTGAGTGCCTTAGCGCGCGCCGTGCGGCGAGCTCGAAGTGGACTGGCAGGCAAAGATGGAGCACGTGATTTTGATGACTTTTGCAGCCCTAGCTAGGATCATCTAGGATGATTGGAGGATTCCGGATGATCAACACTGTGGCCGGTTCCTCTCTTTTCAAGATTTTTAAAGCCAATTCTTATAGCCAATTAAACAAGTTCGGACGAGTATCTCAGTGGGGTTGAAGCCACACTCAGAAGTGATGAAAATCACGGCGGACTAGGGTTGCATCTGCCCGCAGGCCAACACCGACCTACGGCCACCTTCTTCTTCGCCGGTCCTTCAGGCCGAGTGCGTAGCAACTTTTTTTGTTGGTTCTGGTTTGGACCCTGGGTGGAACGTTTGATGGTCCAGTTCAAAAGTATGATGGTCTCGTATGGTCTCCAAATCCAAATGAAAATGTACGGAAGTCCAGCATCTTTTTCATGTTTTTCCACATCTTTGGACCGTTTCATGTCAATAATCAGGGTCTCTGGACCATCTGAGGCGTGGGGAAGACCCAGCTCTGTCGGGTGCTGGCAGAGGAATACTATGTGGATAGCAAGGCGCGGCCTTTGGCGAAAACAAATAATTTATCAACCATTCTTGAAGCATGCTCTTAATGTCAAACAAGTACACTGCGAGCACAACCTTTACCACTCGCCTCGACTTTCTTCAGTTTCAGGGTGCTGGCTATCTCTACTCCCCAAATCTATTGGGAATTGGGACACTGTCCTTTCGTTGGAGGTTACTAGTCCTATTTTGGAGGCCCACGTGGCTCTAGAGTGTTACAAATGGGTCAGCGCCAGTTCATTCCATCAAGGATAAAGTTCAGTAGGTCACACAAAAGCCCATAGAAGCAGGGATCAGCAATGTGGTGCGTATTGAATTTTCCCATCAAAGTCCCAAATCATAGGTCAACGGGGCAAAATATGGACACATTATGACAAATTCCTTAGGGATTCCCTGTTGGAATGTTCGATCAGGCCATGATCCGCCTGGACATGAGCGAATTTTCTGAGCCGCACAGCGTGTCACGTTTGATTGGCGCGCCCCCTGGGTATGCCTCGGGACTCAGAGGCAGACAGCTCCCAAGGAGTTTGCAGAGGTTTGAAGTGGGCTGAAGATTTTGAGTTCGTCGGCATTACACCTTTTTTTCCAATCTTTTATAACCGACCTCGATTTGCAGTCAACTTTTCCATGTTTTTCCCCAACTTTCCCCTCTTCAGGTCATCTGCTGCATCCGAGGTGGGCTACAACGACCCTCGAAGTGGCCAGCTCACTGAAGCTGTGAGGCCAGGCAGTTGAAAGAGGGATAGACACCGCGGCCATCAGAACGTTTGATATAAACAGAACCCATCAATAACCTATCAATAACCTATCAGAATCACACACTTTTCTATTTGCTGTAGTATGGATATTGTATGATATTTGGGTTTCTGCAACTTGAAGACCCTAATCCAGCAGTATCGTCTAGTTCAGTATGGAGATGCGCAGAATCCAATGCGACCGGGGGTCCCAAACTTTGGACACACGCGAACACAATTCCAAACGGTTTGAACCCTATATACTGTATTTGCAACGGGATGCGTCTAATACAGCTTGCAATCGAGCACAATCGACCATTCCATACTTCAGTAGATGGATGTGATGATGTGATAGGGCTCCCTGGCATTTGATGGGGAAGAAGCATGGTTTGAAATGGGTTTCAATAAGCAAAACCATTTTTGGCCCAACAATCCACACCTCCGTCGCCAAAAATGTCGATGTTTCTGCGAGGCGAAAACCGTACAGCGTGGTGGTGCTGGATGAAATTGAAAAGGCTCATGCCGAGGTGCGCAGGAAATATCAAACGTGGATGAAGAACTCCCTGGGAGTTTATGAATAAGAGATCCCGCAAATCATACTGATGATACTGATAATCCTGCACTGATAATGATGTTTATATACACATACAATCGTAGTTGTAATTGTAAATGGGACTTGCAATAATATTGATCAAGTGGGCATTTGTTAGTCCGCGCAAACATTACTCCAAGATACTCCAAGTTTGGGCTGCAAACCGCATGCTGAAAAGGCCCACATAATCCACGAAACAAGACCGCTCGTTTTTTTAGGACTCTTGATTTAATGTAAAGTTTCATATACCATGAGCTGATTTCAGGTGGACTTTCATGTTGTGCTGGGATGATGACCTTTGGGCGGGAGATTTGCGCAACATCACGTAGGTTCAATAGACACATTGGCCAGTCTTACAACTAATCATCCATTGGTAGCGAATGATATGGGTTCCCTTATCATCAGTATGGTCAACGATCAATCATCCATGATTATCGGTATAGTGTGGTTTCTCGCCTCAGCCACCAACAGTTCATAGTCAAGGTGACAGTCCAGGCCACTGTTAGTGATTGTCAGTGGCAAGTGGCTGGGGAAAGATGGGGCCCTTACTTCTATAGCAACAGATACAGAAAATTGGATACTCCCCTTAAGCTTTGCGGTCAAATTGGAATCTGCCAACGGTTCTAAGGTGGTCTAAGTCCATTTATGAAATCGCCATTGATCGACAGCTTTGACCGGCCAGGTCTTGAACTTGTTGTTGCAGGTCTTGGAGGATGGGCGCTTGACCGACGGAAAGGCACGGTGGATGCTCCGGATTTTTCGCTCTGAAAATGTGAGCCCCACCATTTTGATGGCTGTTTCACTACGTGTTTCACTAGGGAAAATACTGAGACAGCATCAAATTTTGAAGATGTCCCAAGTTGTCCCAAGAGATGGACCCCATGCTCATTTTTCGGCACAGCGCTTGTTTTGGAGAAGACAGCTCTTTCCAGCAGGGAAGAACGGTGAGCTTCAACAACTCCATTATCGCTCGGCACTTAGGGGTGTCCCACATGCTTTGGTGCATCAAGCCGCAAAGCTGTTTGAAGTGTAGCTTGCCGAGGGTTGCTGGGCTCAGGTAATGACCTCCAATGTGGGAAGCAAGGAAATCCTGCAACAGGCAGCTGGAAAGCAGTTGATAAGCACCGAATCACGAATGAAGACAGATCCATTTGATTTCGAAATGCCGTGTCTTGTCGATTCTGTAAGAGGACCTTCTCATTTATGGCCAAAAGCAGTTTGAAACGTTGCAGATGTTGAGACCTGCCAAGATAGCCAGTCGATCGACATTCCTGGGAAGGGCTCCAAGTGCAGTTGCGTCTTCAGTAGACTTGCGACCCCCGTTCCCTTCTGACGCCATGGGTTGCTCTAGCTCCAAGACTTCCAAGGCCGCCAAGNAGGGCTCCAAGTGCAGTTGCGTCTTCAGTAGACTTGCGACCCCCGTTCCCTTCTGACGCCATGGGTTGCTCTAGCTCCAAGACTTCCAAGGCCGCCAAGCCCCAGGAAGCTGTGTATGCAGCTCCGAGGGCCGAAGAAACCGAACCAGCCCAGCCTGCAGTTGAGAGCACAGAGGCTGCAGTTGAGGCAGTTGAGACAGTTGAGGCAGTTGAGACCAAGGAAGCGACAGAGGTGACAGCTGAGCAGCCCGTCTCCACAGAAGCCAAGGAGGATGAGGAGAAAGTCGACGTTGAAGAAGCAGAGAAGGCCATTGGCGAACTGAAAGAATCAGAGCTGAAGCCGTCGCATGTTGAAGTGAAGCCTGAGAAGGCTGAGGATACTGAGACAGTCACCACTGCGCCCAAGGAAGACTCACCAAGGCTCCTTGATGTCAAAGTTGAAGCAGCTGAAACCCAGACCGGTCCATGTGCGTGCNGATACTGAGACAGTCACCACTGCGCCCAAGGAAGACTCACCAAGGCTCCTTGATGTCAAAGTTGAAGCAGCTGAAACCCAGACCGGTCCATGTGCGTGCGGCAGCTTTTGGTGAGTCCAGCCCTAATTCGAGGATATTCAAGGCATATGCGACGTCATGTGCTGACTCTTGGTGCATGCAGAGGTCTCGGAAGTAGACATTTGCAGGCGAGACTCGAGGATGTNAATTCGAGGATATTCAAGGCATATGCGACGTCATGTGCTGACTCTTGGTGCATGCAGAGGTCTCGGAAGTAGACATTTGCAGGCGAGACTCGAGGATGTGCAGGGATTGATCCGATCTCAGCACTATTGCCAACGCGACGAATGCGAACAGCGTCAGCAGTAAAAAGTCTGAACAGTGCTTCATTCTTGATCTTGTTTATTCTGAGTGACGCGTGCTTTCCTGAAGCTGACTGCTCACTGATCGTTTTCAGTTGCACTCCATCTATCAAACCTTGCAACAAAAATATCCTCAGCATCGGCTTTCCAGTCAACCAGGTTTGCCTACCAGAGCTGATGTTGTAGTTTTTCAATCTTTTTATAATATATCCTGTCCCTCTAACAAATATCCCTTTCATTCTGCAGGAATATGAGGATATCTGATATCCGGATATCCTTGGTTCTTGCTGATAATCTTAAATTGTTCATTTTACAGTTATTACTTACAGTTACTGTATACAATACATGCTTATACATCCTTTGTTGCAGGCTATAGCCCCATTTACATGGCGTTTTTTGCCCACGGTCCAGGCTGCAGGAATCGGATCCTATGGAGAGCTGCGGCGAGCCGTGCAAGCACAGCTGCAGCAAAAGTTCAGGCTGGGCAGAAGGGACGAATTAGGGACTCAGCTAATGTGGTTGGCCTAAGAATAGGGTAGCTAATGGGTACCTCAAAATCCAGCAGTTTGTCATCACATGAACAATCAGCATTGTTTAGGGGTATACCCAATGAATTCAGACACAACCACATCAGCTTGGCAAGTCAAAATCAAAACTGCTAGAGATCGTTTTCAACATCACAAATTTTGAAACTTGTTCCGATATTCTTGACAATATAATGGACAGAGATATGGGGGCATCTGATCGCTATTTTTCAGACACACCCATATAAAGTGAAGACACATCCGGAGCCACTCCGGGTTACTGAAGTGTGAGGCAAGCCCGGGTCCGCTGCAGGCCCGAATTCCTGAATCGCATCGACGAGCTCCTGGTCTTCCAAGCACTCTCCAACGCCCAACTCAAAAAGATTGCAGGGACACCTGGGATAGCTGGGGCTCCAGGAGGGCCTAGCACTGAGTTTAGCGCTGAGTTTAGCGACCAGAACCATCACCGTCCCAACCTTGTGAATGACACCTTGGATTTGTTTCTACAGAATGACATGCGCAGGGGTCCATGAAGTATGTATATAACTTACATAGCTATATATAATACAGTATATTGAACTTTGAACTATATTGCTCTACATCAGAGTTGTTTGTCTGACAACTGGTACCCAAAACCTATCCTTAGGCCGTAAAATTGGGCATCCCCCAATTCTGAAGTATCGCATTATATCGCGTCATATGATATCATCCCATTATTCTGTACCCATTATATGATATCCCATCACATCCCCTTACATAGATTTTAATAATTTTTAATAGGTTAGTTTCATAATGTTAACGCCCCCCACATGTGTTTTTGATTTACGTTGTTTGTGGTCATTCGTTGTGAATTGACACGGTACTTGATCTGCAACACAGAGAGGAAGGAGCATCGCTCCAGCTTGGTTCGGAGATGCCTGGCACCAGACCCGTTTTCAGAGCTAGGTTTTGATGGAGGAAGTTCCGATGTATACCTACCATTTATATTTACATATATTTACATATTTGGCAATTATTTGGCAATTATTTGGCAATGAATTGATTTGTATACCTCCCAAATGGCCATTTCAACACAACAAAAACTTGTGGTTCACCTGTGGATTTCGGGATGTTCCCCGGAAAAACTTCAGGTTTCCCAACAGTTTTCTGGGCCGGTTTCCAGGTGCAGCTGGTACTGGGAGACGCTCAGAAGCGAGCCATCATAGCCTTTGATCAGGTGGGTGATGGACCATTGGTTTGGTGGGAGAATCTTCACCGGAAACCATGGTTTTTTTAACTATGAAATATAGAGTATGGGGGGTTCCTGTCATTCTTCCCTTGAACCAATCCAATGAGTGATGGACCATCGCCGGGGTTTCCAGATAGAGTCGATTCTCAAAGATTCTCAAAGTGATACAGGGTAAAATTTAATTGTGTGAATCATTTTGATTTGTTGGCGAAAAACAGTCATTTTTAGGGATGGGCTGGGTGTAAATTGACAATTTTTGGATCAACTCATATATCATATATGGTTTGTCATGTTGGTTGATGTAGTTTAAATATCCATGAAAAATCCAATGATATACCACGATACCAATCACAAGAAGGTACTTTTTACCGCTTAGATCATACTCCAGCCATACTTCCTCAGAATGTACCTGGATCCATAGGGAACATTAGATCCCCATTACACCTATCATATTAGTTTCCCAACTGTCCAACAATATATCCCAATTGCATCCCAATTACATCCCAATTGCACCTATGATACTATCAAACCAAATCATTTTGATCCTTTTTTTTCCCTTTGCAAGTGGAATATACATAGCTATCAGAAATGATCTACCTTCATGACTTCATGGCTCATTTTCCATGGCTACATGAAAAATTCCCATTGTCATTTTTCTTCGTTTAGCTCGGACCATTTACAGGAAAGCCCCATATATATTTCCTGGTCTAAAAAACCCCATGGTTTCCGGTTCAGATGTTCCCTTCAACGAAGACCCGCTCGGCCCATCGAGGCAGCTCTCCAGGCTGGACGAGCCCATCAGCCATTGGAGCTCAACTGGACGGCCCGGTGGTCAGAATGGGTGTCCGTTTGGGGTGTCCGTTTGGGGGAAATGGAGAATGGAAAATCAACCAAGAATTCTGATGTCATGCAAAAGATGTTGCGTTAAGAATAGAAAGCCGGGAATTTGCACATCTCAAAAAGGGACTAAATACACATTTAATCAATAAACTGCCCACTTTGAACCATTGATCTACTTCCAAGAATGTGGATGACCAGCCCGCACAATGAATGACATCTATCATTTCTCTGCCTCTTGCTGGGTCATAGAAATTACGAAACTATTCAAATCTATGGCATTCCATATAATTACACTTACCAGAACAATTTCTACAACAATGCTGGTGTTGGACGTGTTCACGGCTTGAGCTTTGCGACCCATTCTTTGGAAAATGCCAGATGCAAGAAAGAATAATTTTGAACAGAAAAAACACACAAATCTGCATCACCAATTTTCCTCTTCCACTTGAATTCCACTTCAATTCATGACGCATTGCTAGGATGATTCCGTTGAACTCATAGTAAGATCCACAAAACAAGAAGACGCTCCCCCAACACGCGCGGATTATTTGAGGAACGCCATGCCATCATTGCAGCATCAGTTCACATGGCCAGCACGGCCTATGTCAGTCATGGCTCCACCAGGC
>BGPT01000932.1:149108-173652 GCA_003297045.1 Symbiodinium sp. clade C Y103 | reverse complement strand
ACACAATCCGAGCAGTCCGAAGCAGGCTTTCCAAATCCAACTGATCAGCATCCCGAAGAAGTGCCACTGCAGGTCCGTTCTCTTGGATTGGCCAACATTAGGCAACAGCTTCCATCGGGGAGCACAAAAATGACTTTACATNGATCAGCATCCCGAAGAAGTGCCACTGCAGGTCCGTTCTCTTGGATTGGCCAACATTAGGCAACAGCTTCCATCGGGGAGCACAAAAATGACTTTACATTGTATATATATAGTCATAGGCTGAGTCAAGTAGCGGCGGAGGTGTAGGCGCCCATGTTCCGCCAAAGGATCCACTCACCTTCTTCCAATTCGGGCATCATATGCTTCTCCAAAATCACATCGAAGCCTGGGAAATCGACAAATGGCACAGCTGAGGCACATCTGAGGCCAGCTACTTGAGCTGAGCCCCCAGACCATCACAAGTTGGTCCAAAAAGGGCACAGGGCACTTCTGGCCGCTCCAAACCCTCCGAACTTAAGGGCTCTGGATGGACAGAGACGTGGTCATAGATAATGCAGTTGAAAGAGCCGTAGAGCCTCACAGTGGAAGGTTCTGTCATGACTCCACAGAAATTCTGAAAGACAAGACCACGCATCTCTGACTGCAGTGTCCACAGGTGTCATCCTGGGGTCTTGGCCCATCATTCAAGTAGTAGCCTCACCAGGCACGATCTTGATGGATGACGGAAGTTGTATCAGTCCAAAATGCTAGTTTCAAGTGTTAATCTGGCATCATCTGATCTATCCTCCTAGTTTCGACAATCTTACATTAAAATTGAAAACACTCTTCAAGTGGACCACACCTTGAACGCCTACATGACCAGGAGGCTCTGCTTATCATGGCAAGTGATTTGTCACAAAGAATGATGAAACAAATGTTTGAGATCATGTATCATCGAGAAGTTTTTGTGTTCAATCCAAGTTGCGACAAACTTGCTCGGAGGTGCCATCAGTAGCTGGAAGCTTCGCTTTGGCATATGCTTTCCTAATGCCAGCAGAGTGAATCGACACAACCATGGGATTTCTGACCAAGTTCATGAATACGAACATCTTATGTCCTTTTCTGCCAAGGTTCGTCAAGAGATGTGCTGTTTGGGCAGCAAAAAAGCGGCCAGGCTCAGAGATAATGTTGAGCTGGCGCATCGGGAGAACAGGAAAAGCTGAGAGTGCAAGAGCTTCGCAAACATTCTATAATCTCTCAAGAGCCTCGGGATACTCGTTTTGCGGAAACAAGCGTGCCAACTTCTCCGCGATGACAGGTGCTATCCTGCGGAACCGCAAGTTTGGGGCTTCAAAAGCATTGGTCCAACTCGAACTTGAAAGACTTCAGTGACTTGGTTTGAAGATATTTTAAGCTTGCCACAAACTTTGACGGTGGACATGGACGTTTCAGATTGGGATGTTGGCACTGGGTTTCCCGACTCTTCAAACCCTGCACGGTCACCTGGATAGCCACCACCAATGTCTAGCACTCGCAAGGCCTCCAACGAAAGGCGCCCAGTCAAAGTTGCAGCTGACAGTCCCAGTGCCACGTTGAACTTCATGCTGAATCAGCTGAGCTTACAGGGCTTATAACGACTTGTAACGGCTTGTACCCCCGACCTGCATGCCCTGTTCTTTTGCGAGGCCTTTGGCAAAGAAGCGAAATAGAGGAGACGTGCAAACACAGAAAAGAAATAGTAAAGAGACACATCAAATGTGAATTCACTGTAAATCACTGTCATAGCTGGCTTCTTTTCCAGCCAAGCAACTGAAAACCTCTTTGGCGTCCCTCAGGGCTGGCTCAAAGCTTTCAGGATCTTTGCAACCTGAGCTAGTTGACACTCTCTCATGCTGCATCTTCATGCTTTCAGTGCTCAAAATATTTCTACTGTTTTGGTCCCTCATGTCATTGCAATCAAATTTCCCATCTGCGCCTGAGCCGACGTGAAAAGACCTCGCAGCATTGTGCAACTTTTGAGTCGAGCTCTCGCTCTGGCTCTGACATGCTTAAATCATGTTGAATCATATTAAATCGAAATTTAGATTCATTTCTTGACTCATTGGTCTCATTGGTCTCATTGGTCTTGGGTTGCTGCACACCAGCGAGGTTGAGCTTGAGCTCCTGGATCATGCGCAGCAGCTCCCGCCAGGTGCTGCTCTTGGCGCCAAATTTCAAAGACATTGGGCATTGAGCTGTGGAATCCTCGCCACCAAGCAGCACTCAGATTCAACAGATAAGGAAGTGCTCAGTACATGGCACAATGATTCGACAATGAAGCACACTGGTAGCAGAAAACAAGCTTTGTGTACCCAACCCATTCGTGGCAGTCCTCGCAAACTACCCTGAGCAAAAGCTGTGCCTCTGGATACACAGCTGCAACCTTTCGCAACTCCACGTCATTGTCAAATGACATGAGGCCAATGCCTCAACGTCAGTTGGTGCAGGCATCCCAGGCATTCCACTCTATACCAATCCTTTTGTTTCTCGCACATCCAAGAGTCTGTACCAAGAAGTACATGGACAATGATTTCTGTGCGGCATATTTAAGGTCCTACAAGCTAGCACCAAATACCAGGCCAAACTTTTGAAAGGACAAGGGCAGAGATGTCTGCAAATTCTAGGCAAATGAAATCTTGGGGTTTTGACTGTGGAAGCCAGATCCTATACACCCTCAGTCTGCACCTTGTGACTTTGCAAAAGCAATGTGCGACCGTGGTTTGCACGGATGCGAGTACCTCATCGTGTGCATATAATTTCGAGGACATGGTTTCTTCAAACAGGATCTGGAGCTTGAAAACCAGAGCTGCAGACAAGGCACACAATGTCTTGAGGGCTAACACCCAGTGCCAAGACAGTATTGATTTCCTTTCAGGTTTTGCCGCTGTTGCTTCATGTTGTGCCAGTGCTGCCATGCATTCAGTCCTGCATGGTAGCGCAATCGAAGCCGCAGCCTCCCTCGAGAAGCTGCTTGATGATCTGGAATGTGTCAGGCTTCACGACAAATAAGCGTGGATCAAGGTCTCAAACGACAAGAACCCTCAGTGTTCAAGCCATCAACTTCTTGGTATTCAACGTTTCACCCAAATCCAACTTCCATATATGCTGTGATTTGGAAAATCAAAAACTGTATGCAACATTCACGCAACCACGGTAAAGTGGCAGAAAGCCAAAAGCGAAGAAAGACATTGAAAGATAATCAAATAGTATCATAGAGAGTCTTTTAGGAAGATGACGCAAAGATGCGAGGGAGTATGAAAGCTCAACGCAGCACCGGGGTCTGAACAGAAAGGATGACAATGCAATGATCAAAGAGAAAGGTCCAGAAAGACAAGCACAGTACTCCGCTCATCGCACCTGCTTATCTGGGCAGCATTTCACGGCATAGTGCGGCCGAACATTCGGCAAGTATTTCCTCGCGGGCCAAGATGCGGTTGCTCGGTAAACTTGCAAATACAAGATAAAAAGGTGGAAAAGCAAAGACAAAGCAATTAAGAAAGGTCCTCCACAAATCAATCTGATTAATGACCTCAAGTTCAGTAAGTTCCAAAGCTTTAGTGGTTTGAGGAAAGCAAGAAAATGTGGGAAAGAGCGACAAAGCCATTGGAAGTACATTCCAGCGCTGTACCAAAAGCAAACCTTAGGGAAGCACGTTACCAAGATCCACCACCGACACAGGCCTGAGCTGATGCAGGATGCACACTTGCTGAAACCTTCAACTCTTTTTCGGTAGATAGCAAAGGAAGCCTGCTCATCCAAATCGAATCAAACCAAATCACTGGACCTACATTGCAAATCGTTATTTATGTTACTCATACTTTTCTCATATAAGAACCTGCGTTAGCAACAAGCTGAAGCTGCTGAAGCTGTCAAAGCACCGCAGCCGGGTAGTGAAGCCAGGTGACTCGTCCAAGGTGTCACCAAACTGCTGCAGCGCCTGCTTTGCAGCGACCCGAATGGAATCCTGGGCGGAAAAAGATCGAAAAAGCCACGTGGAACAAAAAGATCAAACAGGCTGAGAACATCTTTCAGCATCTTTCAGCACCTTTCAGCATCAGCACTGAAGATTCCTGGGACAGGCACCTCGCCCGGAAGCAAACCCTTCAGCACGGTGACCTTGGACCTGCCATGCTCAAGTAAGTTGAAGCTTGACACGGTGAGAAAGGTGTCAAACATGGTGCAAGTCGAGAAAAAGAAAACACTTTCCTAGCCTAGCCACATCTTGCTCAAACATACTACAGATCCGACACTTTTGACATGTCAGGCTTCTGAACTGGTGACCTCCTGTTCATGTATCAGCATATCAAGATTATCAAGGGATATTCCCACTCAGTCTGCACTGGCGCACCTCCGCTTGTGTGTTTTCTTGTCTGCTGAGCGCTTCTTCTCCACACCTCAAGGGAACACAAATGAAGGAACATGGACGTGAGAGTGGACAGCTTCGCCCTGGGAGCACCACTCAGCAGGCTACCGTCTTCCTGACAACACATCAAAGTGCTTTGTTACAAACAGAGTCCTTAGATTGATACTAATGGTCAACCACCCCAGTCAAACTCCAATCAGGTTCACTACTGTGTCGAGCAGCTTCACGTGTCATCAAGAAATGATTCGTTCACTTTGTGAGAAAAGTTTTCTATGTAAAGAATGCGAATACCAAAAATACCGAGTTCTGAAGAAAGTATTGCAGCGATTGTCTTGGACATCTTGGACAAAGTCACAGGGGCACACCTCGTGGCTCAACACAAGGGAGTCCATGTTGCCTTCCAACTTCGCTGTGATGGAGGCAGGGGAAAACTTTTTTTTTGAACTGCACAATATGTAAATAGCACAGTAAAATGGCACAAGTTGGCATAACGCATAGGTTGGCATGAATGACATTCCCTCTCTTGAATAGATCTAAAAACAAAGCCTCCCTTGAAAACATGGTGTGATTTCCACGTGGCTACCTAACTAGTGTGTCTTTGTGTGTGTGCGTGCTTTCCACCACATAAATAAGCGATCCGGAAACACAAATCTGCAAACCATTGATGAGTTCGTGAATCTGCAAACCATTGATGAGTTCGTGGCTACAAACAGGCCGAAAGAGAAAGGAGTAGACAAGCAAACTTGTCATGTCTGCACCAGTTGCTATCAAATTTCAGCAATGCAAAAGGAATGAACATATCTTGCTTCAGAACAGAAACATATCTTATATAAATCTGTCTCCCTAGCTTGCCTGAAGCCTGCCAGTCAGGCACTTCTTCGTCAACAGGGCCTCGAAGCCACTCCGCTTCCATCAACCACTACACCACATCTCTTCATTTCTGGGTCCTTCAAGTATCTCCCAGACTTCTGCATGAATGTTTCCACTGTGGACAGTCTTCAAGTCTGAGAGTGGAACCGGGCCAGGGGCCAGCGGCCATCCGATTAAAGAGGTCACCGCATGGGCTTTGAGCCAAAAAACAATGTACCACATGTGCCATGTGGTCAGGGCCTGGTCGGTAGCCACCTCCTTGTCACTCTTTGTTTATCCTTTCTTCATGCCATTCATGCAGACCTCTTTCACTGCTTTCACCCTTACAAGGCAGCAGAACGAGACAGCCCACCTTACTTTGGAGGTTTCATGCTGTTCCAGGCTGTCCCACCTGAAGTTGTTCTTGAACCTCTTGTAAGACAGCTTGAGGAGGCTCGCCCTCCTGGCAACATGTTGTATGGGACTCATACAGTGACTTACAACTCATCTGTATCTGATAGGTTTACCAAATGCCAACCATGTGTGCGGCCACCTTAAGCCACTGCCGACCCTCAACCAGCAGCTCCATGCCGTTCACACCGGCCTGTCGAGCACTGAGTTGAACCAAGGTGCATTTGCTGCGAGTGTGGAAACAACTGCTGCAAATGACACCGAACCTGAGGTTCAACAAATGCGTTGCCACTGACAAAGTACAGTGGATCAATAATTTCAATGGTGCCTGCAAAACATTCCAAGGCATTTAATCCTTCTCAAAATAGCTCAGATTTCCCAGCCAATCTGTGCCTGCAAGTTGTGGGGGTCAGCCAATGCTGGCTCGAGAAGCTTTCGGAATGCAACGGAGCAGATACTCGCAGTGCATACTGTGCTTGCAAATGCTGGAAGCATTGTTGCATGAAACAAAAACTGGACTCAAACAGCTGCAAATGTTTCTCCCTGACCCAACCCGAGTTGAAGCTTGAAAACTGCCAAATTTGAGCAGCGATCCACTTTTTGGTTGCAAGATCTGGCCAACCCCATCTTGGTCGTCGGAGTTCACATGCTGACGGCGAATCGTCTCATTGGAAAGTTGCTCTCACGTTTCTTCGTTCGGGCGGTCTTCCTGGGCGCAGGAAACAGGAAACCCGTTGAAAGTTTCCAATGCTCGTGAATCATCCTGAATCTACATATTTTTTGCCATAAAACGACGGTCAAACACTCAAATTCATGATGTTTTTCATGGGTTTTTTCATGACGAATTCATGGCGAATTCATGGTGTTTCATGTCACTTTCATAATGTTTTCATGACGTTTCATGGTTGTGTGGTCGCTTTTGAGTCCAAGCTGCGCATATTTCTGCTCTGCCTTCAGCGCTTGACGGATCTTCTTGGTCTTCTTTGGGCGCAAATCCAAAGGCACATACTTCTTGCCTTCGATTTGCACTGCAATGGTGCACCAGTCATTCCAAACACCAGACACGTTGATTTTCGATGTTTGTTGGAGACTGCACTCCCAATCACCAAAAAGGTTGAGTGATGTCTGCGACTTGCAGCACGCCTGGTCCATTTTAAAACACTATTCCACAACAATTAATACCGTTGCATATGCCGAGCCTGAATACTGTTTCCTTGCTTCCGCCTTCTGCTTGGTGTTGTACACTGTCAAGATTCGCGCAATGTTCTTCCTGACAACCTGAGCAAACCGCAAGAACATGTCTGATGTTTTACATATGAAAAGCATCCGGGCGTCTACAAAATACAGCTGCATCAACATAATGCACCTTGATCTTGGCAAGTTTTGATGCTGCTCCTCCAGACACCTTCGCACGGCGCACAAAACAACACAATTTATACAATGAAACCCATTCAATTCTCTGACGCATTTGCTCACAATGATAAACTAATAAAATTATCCGTGGAATTTCGGAATAGCTGACGCCATAGCCACACACCTTTGCAACCCGCAGCTGGGCCAGTTCAGACTTCATGTCATCAAGTTCCTCCCAAAACAGTGGACGAACTCACCACTTGAAAAATACACAGTGCGATTTCCGCTGCAAACAACATTTGCGTGCAAGAACACTGGCTTAGATATTTGAATTGATTTTGGTGGTTGCGCCAACATGGTTTTGGCAGCCTCCAGAGGTGTCAAACCCAAACACGTTCTATGAAATTTAAGTTACAAATTGTCATTGCATTGCTGCATTTAAAGACAAATCATTGTATCAGTTTTGGTCCTTCAGCAACTCTTTCGAAGTCTTTGACCGCAATTCATAAGCTTTCACCTTCGGTTCAGGGTCAATTTTCACCAAAGACTAAAACACTGGTTCCATCCTTCCGCAGAAAGCAATGATACAGTGCAGAAATTGTTTTCTGCATCCACCTTCACCATCTTGGCGGGGTTTCACTTTGCCAACGTGATCTTGAACCGTAATCCTTCGCAAATAGGCATGCAAAAACCCACTTGTTCATATGCCCGTCCATATGGTCAAGAAATCACACATCAAAACGGGTCATTTGCAAGTGTGACACTGTTTCAGACGTGCTCAATTGAATCCACAATGTCAAAAAACACCAGTTCCTTCATGATTGTTTGTCACATTCAACGCATTATTTTTCTATGATTCCACCCGTCGATTTTGGGGGGGAAACATACACAGTACACGTTGCATTTGAGAATTTCATGACATTGTGTTTATGTTTTCAAGACGAAATATGGTTCCAAAAGTGTTGCATGAAACAGGCAAATCAAAGTCAGCAATGCAAAACATATGATATGTATGTATGTCCACATTACACCATACGACAAACATGAAACAATTCTAGTGAATTTGTTTTCCTTCACGCACCCAAATGCAATAGAACCACAAGAAAGCCCGACTATAAAAATTCACCAATGGGGACCACACGACGATTGGCCAATAAACACCATTATGGTATCAAATAGGACCCGCAGACATGATGCCAACCCCAAACCCTACAACAAACATCAGATTTTGACAAACACACCGTGCAATTTTGGTTTCCCATGGTTTCCCGCTCAGTTGCCGTTCCAGTTATTTTTTCAATACATGTCAAGCCGGATCCCATGCAAAAATGAAAAACAAATGGAGACAATGACCACCAACACGCAACAGCCAAATTTTGTTTGGAAACGTTTTGTTTTATGCCGGTATGAAACAAACCTAAAATTGAGCCCAAACGAATAACGCTGATGAATCATGGAAGAACCACAGAATCAATCCAGAGACAAGAGTGTTTGCAAGTCGCAACGTGCACCTTTTGTTTCCTTTGATACATGTATGCACATGAAGGTGGGTAATTAGTTTTACGGGTGGAAACATGGACGAATTATCCCGGCAAGAGACCCAAAACAGTGTGGGGGAGTGGTAGGATAATGTTTGATAATGTTGAAAATGATGATGATGATGATGAAGATGATGAGGATGATGATAAAGAGGATGAGGATGAGGATGAGGATGAGGATGATGATGATGAGGATGATGATAATCATCATCATCATCATCATCATCATCATCATCATCATCATCATGATCATCATGATGATGCTGTTGCGGACGATGATGTTGCAGAAGATGATGTTGGGAATGATGATGCTGGGGGTGATTAGGTTCAGTATGATGATGTTGAGGACGATGAGGTGAAGGATGATGGGGTTGAGGATGATGATGTTGAGAAGGAAAAACATGATGATGTTGAGGATGATGATGTTGGGGAGAGGATGAAAAGGATGATAAGCGTTTGGAAGATGAGGTGGAAGATGATGATGTTGCGGAAGACAGCAAAAAGGGCCCGGCCCAAGACCTGGGGCCACACTTTGCGCGAGCCTGCGCAATCGAAACGCGCGTGGACATCTCAGGAAAGCCACTTCGTGCAAGAAATTACAACAAAAATGGCCCGGCCCAAGACCGGGGGCCACACTTTTTGCTTTCCTGCACAATCGAAACGCACATGGACATCTCGGGAAAGCCGCTTCACGCGAGAATTTACAGCAAAAATTGACCAGCCCAAGACCAGGGGCCATACTTTCTGCGAGCCTGCGCAATCGAAACGCACATGGACATCTCAGGAGGGCCAGTTCATGCGAGAATTTACAACAAAAATGGCCCGGCCCAAGACCAGGGGCCACACTTTGTGCGATCGTGCGCCATCGATACTTTTTGCGATCCTGCGCGGTCGAAACGCACATGGACATCTCAAGAAAGCCACTTCATGACTTCACGCGAGAATCGGGGCCCAGACGTAGCACCCTGATCAAGCACCGGCCTTTACCACCACCATAAGAACCCATCAGTCTGGACACGCCATTTGGGGAAAATTCCTTGGATAGATACCTCGCATCAAAAGTAAACGCATGCTTTGACAACGGCGTTGAACCAATGGATCCCTTTCTGCATGTTTGCCCCAGCCAATAAAGGATTTTAGACTTTAGCAAAACCTCCCGACACCCGTACCCGGTACCCACACCCGCACTCACACTCAGAACCCAAACCCACGCGCCAGCATCTTGCCATCTTCACGCAAATGCGACTACTCCCACCTTGCCATCTTTCTGCGCCCCGCCGGGCCCAAACCTTTTGGCGACGCGCCAACTCGCCAGCTCTGTTGGTCCCACCAGACCCAAGCTCTACGGAGGTTGCCAGCCCCGCCGGACCCGAACCTTATGGCCAGATGGCCACCGGACCTAAACGTGTTTGCTGTCCTTTCTGAATGGAAAAGTGCCTGGATAAGCACAGAAAAGACACATACAACTGAACATCAAACTGGATGCAACATAATTTCAAATGGATGGCATGCACATGATCGTCAAATGTTTGAACCCCGCCTTGGGTTCTCTGAAATCTCCCCACACTGACACTGATACTACTCTTGATCGTGGTCAAGAAGCTCGAATCGCTCATCGGCGCGCGGCTGCTCAACTCTTTCATTTCCGCTTAGGGGACAGCTAAGAAAATGGTCTCTAAAGAAGATGTCTTCGATCCTTTCGTGAATCATCTTCTTTGCATTCCATCGGAAATACCATGTTCTGAACTCCATCTCCAATGTCGTCCACTGCATGGTTCGCCTCCGTCCAATACTCAGGGTCTGATGACTCCCACATGGCAGGACTCTCCTCGCTGTCTCAACTGGCTCATCATCGTCATCACGGAGCTCTTGGAAGCATTCCTCCATCTGGCTTGCCACCTGGTCCACTTGCACATTCCTGAAAACAAAACTGTTGAATGGACACTGCGCATCAGATCTGAACCGAGTTCATGGCTTGCTGAGCACCTGTGATAGCACTTCTGCGCTCCTCTGCAATCAAGTGACAGCTAGGAGAATGCTCATCATCCCTCAGATCTTAAATGCTTGTCATCATCTCGTGCGCATCTAAACGCGTCACTTTGCCAATCTTGATAGCACGCATCAAGTGCTGAAGGATCTGCATCCATTCGTGATACAAGTTTTGTTTCAGCAATGTGGTGACCCTTCTCAAGCGTCCAAAGCACCTGTCAAAGAGGCATCCAATCATGGCTTTGTCTGACACTCAGCATTCGGCAGTGGCATGTCCTCAGTGCTGAACCTTGGAATCCGATCATCATGGGTCTTCATGCTGGTTCAACTGCCGGAGCCTACGCGGACAAGGAAGCGCATGAGGGGACTTCGACAGAACGCAAAACATCTGCAGCAGCAGCAGCAGCAGCAATTGGAGGACTTGGTGCAGCATTCACATCACTTGCAGCAAAACTCACCATGGGCTCAAGTTGCTGTCTGCGTCTCCAAAGCAAACCATGTTCAAAAAAGCACGCAACCATCCATGGCAGAGACAAAAGGCGACCAAGAGTCGCTGTGAGAAAAGCCTTGAACCATCCATTTTCATCAACAGCACCATCAAACCCCTGCAACTGCAATAGGCCCACGGCGCTCACCAAAGCAGGAATGCTGAACCTGCGAACAAACACTTGTCCTGGGCCTGGGTCATCACTACCGTCCAAAGCTTGTATGCTCAAGTTGTAAATTTCCAAGGTTGCCATAGACTATTTCATTTGCGAACTGCGCGCTCGCTTGGAACCGATGTCTGCAGGGTTTGAACTTCCTGACACAGCTGCAGTCTCAACTACGCCACTTGCAACAAACTGTTGTGGCCAAATTACGGCATGACAAATGGCGTAGCCGCCGCACAACGCCCAACCACTGGAAAATTCGTCCGGCGCCTGAGCTATCAGTATACAAGTGGATGCGTCCATTCAGCCATGAATTCAACCACGACAAGAGAACTGCATCAGAAGAAGTGTGGGAACATGGATTTGGACCTCTGCCAATGACAAACTGAAAACTTTCTGAGTTGGAGACGCAGCAAAACGCAAGCAATTACCGTAATAAATCAAGCAAAACAAGACTGATCTTCGGCTTTGCCTGTCACTTGCACAATATGAATCTGTAGACAATGCACACCAGCATCGTAATTGTATTGTTGATGATGCGCACCACTGCATCACTCTTTCAAAGACACGCGCAAGTTGTTGTAGCAAGACAAGTAAGCCACAAGATGGCAAGGCATTGCCATATTCTTCTCTGTGGGCTATTGAACTCTACGTTGACGTTGAAACATTGAAAGCTGCAGCATAACGCGTTGACAGTGTGGAAGATCATTCGCCAAATACAACAAGATGCCGAGAATCCCTGCAACCAACCACCAAGAGGTCGTCGAAGTGAATGAGAACAGCACATGACCAGTCAGGGCTTCAGCAAGCATAGGTATGGTTCATGTTCATCATGACAAATTCTTATTTCAGGAGGCGTGTTGATATTTTGCCTCGTCACAACGTCCACTTTCCTCCACTTTTCTTTGGTTTTTGGCACTTTTCTCCGCCTAAATTTCGTTTAAGTGTGATCCTTCCCGTAATCGTATCCATCTCTTTCCATTTTTCCTTTTTTTGCAATTTTGTCAATAATATACCGCGCCTAAATTTCCAACTTAGTTTCGAAGCCTGTCAATCTTGCCGCAATGTCGCTCGTACACAGTCAGAGTGTGCTCAGGGCTCGTGTAACAAGATCAAAATCATTGAGCAAACCTTCGAAGCGTTGAAAGCAAGGTGTCCACGAATCCTGCTCAGACAACGGATGTAAAGCCTTTGATGCGAAAGTGGCAGTTCCTGTGTGAAGAGAAGCCCTGACAATGACAGAGTGACAATGGTAGATGCACCGAAAAAAACGCTTGGCAGCCTGGGCGAAGAAGCTATCTTGCTAGATGGAAGCTGTTTGAACCAGGCCGCTCACTTATCAACAGTCTTCTTCAGTGCTTGGATCATCCACTGGAACATGGGCTGCCCACCTTAAAGACAAAAACCCACGTGCAGAGTGATCAAAGTGCACAAGCAGGGCATCTGAACTCAACAACCTGAAGGCTCACAAGGTGCTGAATGCTCTGAAGAGACCGTAGTTTCATGTCTAGTGACACAGGCCGTGAGCCAGCGTGCGCTACTTCCGAGCAAAAAAGCTCAGTTCGTCAGTGCCAGCTCCTCTGATCAGACAAGATTTGTTCAAAGATGGAGGCGCTGGAAAGGCGGAGATCTATTTTGCAGAAGATCCAAGACTGAGTCTCCTGAACTACAAATTGAACGCCTCGATACCTTCTGTCCAAATTTTTTTTGCTCGGAAGTAGATTTTTTTCCGGGAATAGCGCACGCTGGCTCACGGCCTGTGTCACTAAACAAGATAAAGAAGTAAAAGTAAATACAAGGTATTCACAAAAAGGAAACGACTACCCCAGCCCGGCTCTCAGAAGTTCTCCACGATGCAATAGAGGCCAAAGAAAAAGGCCATAAATCCATCGCCAGAATAAGCCCTCCATAGATTGCAATGATGCAATAGAATGCAATAGTATTCCGTGTGAGTCCTCCTCTTGACCCAATCTTGCCGTATCATCCAAATTACGCTGTACATAGTACTTGAGCTTCCAATGAGGTTCCTCATGTTCCAGCTTGGCCAATGCATCCCGCATCAATGGTGCGGGAGAGGCAGGCCAGTCTACAAGTCTCTATCGCCAAAAAAGTGCACATCTTTGTAAGTCTATTGATAACAGCATCAGTAGATCCCCGGTCACCACTTGGTGGAGAAGCTCGTAGAGAGCAGCATGGTCGTTCGAAAATTGTGATCAGGCATGTCGACTCATACCATATGCGTATAAACTGCATCATCCCAATGAGGCAGTAACGCGATCCACTATCAAAGGATGGGGCGGGTCCCCCACCTCCCAGGGGGGGACCGCACCACGAAACAAAACATTTTGCATCCGTTTTGAAGCAGCTCCTTTGTCTTACTCATGTAGGCCTGTTGCAGGCTGCTCAACTGCTCCAAAGCTCAAATTGCATTGAGAGGTCCATAGTATCCATTCTGTGGGCCTCCAGGGCATCCATAGCCCATAGCTCCGAGGAAGCTGAGCTAGGAGAGGGTCCACTCACCGAGCATTAGTATGCCCAAGATGATCACCTCATCCTGGCTCTTAGCTACCTCAGAGTATGCATTAACTTCATTAGTATAAGTGGAAAATATCAGGTCATCATATATCAGAAATGGGCCGCTTTAAGATATTGTTCCAGTCGTTGCCACCTAGCCTCCGGGCTGTGAGGCAAAGTTGTTTGCTATCATGAGCTAAGTGCCAGGCTGTCCCATGGACGGACATGGTTACGTGCACCATCCACTCCTTGGTGACTAGGAGTAGGGGTCCCTTCCACTTTTCTTGAATTTTACTGCGGTGTGACAAAAGCCGTAGGGAATATTCACCACCTAGCCTTCGGGCTATGGAGCACGGCCGTTGCTAGCCACATCGTTTGCTCGGTTACTGCATTAACTGTCAATATGATATCTGCCGCCTTGCACTGTTTACCGCGCTGTTGGCAGGGGCCGCGCTATCGCACACGAATACCCGTGTGGTCTGTGTCTCTAGCATCTTTTCTGTTTCGTTCAGGTCAAGTTGACTCCTGTCATCCATAAGAGCGTAGGTAATACTCCATGGCTCTACGAGGTGCACTTTGGCACAGTCCTACTCGGCCCGGGCAGTTATCCTATTCTACCCCCAAAGAGGCAAACAACAAAAAGCAACCCCAACAAGCAACCCAGAGTGGGGTAGCTGTGAGCACTCTACTTTGGATCGTCTGCCTTGCTTTTTCCCTAATAGGTGCTCATACCCCTTCAGTATAGCCATGTGAAGAGATGATTCCCAGAACGACGTCGAAGCCAGGAGCTTCCATCCTGGGTGTACTCGTCGTATGGGATGTTCTTCTCCTATGAAGCTGAACACATTGGTTAGGAGTCTCGCTGCTACGGGGACTGCGAGGTTGGGTCGGGAGGGGTGGGTTGGGGTTAGGGTTCAACCCTAACCCTGAACTATGGGGGTCTCGGGGGGGGGGGGCGGGAACTCAGCAACTCAGCAACTAGTTGTAACTAATTCCGGAACTAGTTAGCAACTGGTTGTAACCAACTCTCCAACTAGTTTGCAACTAGTTACAACTAACTCTCTACCCTGGGCCCGGGGCCAGGGTTACAACTGGTTACAACTAACTCTCTAACCCTGGGCCCGAGGCCAGGGTTACAACTAGTTAACTAGTTACAACCAACTCTCTAACCCTGCGCCCGGAAGCAGGGCTTCAACTAGTTACCAAAAAAAGTACTACTACTACTACTACTACTACTACTACTACTACTACTACTACTACCACTACTACTACTACTACTACTACTACTACTATTATTATTACGAATTGTTTTAGGAACAAAACAAATGGTACAGGAAATTTTATTACTACTACTACTACTATTATTACTAATTGTTTTATGAAATGAACAAATGGGGCAGGAAATTTTATTACTACTATTATTACTACTACTACTACGCTACTGCTACTGCTACTGCTACTGCTACTGCTACTGCTACTGCTACTGCTACTGCTACTGCTACTGCTACTGCTACTGCTACTGCTACTGCTAGTACTACTACTACTGCTACTCCTACTACTAGTACTACTACCACTACTACTACTACCACTACTACCACGAATACTTCTGCTACAACTACTATTACTATTGCTGCTATTCATCCTACTATTACTACTATTTGTTTTATGAACAAAACTAATCGGAAAGGAAATGTTATTACTAAAAACTTCTACTATTACTTTTGCTCCCACTACCACCACTGCCGCCCTAGGGCCAAGCTTACAACTAGTTGCATCTAACTCTCGAACCCTGGTCCCGGAGCCGGTTGCAACAGGTTACAACTAACTCTTCAATTCTAGGCCCAGAACTGGGTTACACTGGTTATAACTGACTCTCTAACCCTGGCCTCAAGGGGCCATTTTTAGGGGCTCTAAGTTGTTCTTGTCCAGCTGGAATCTACCGTAGATGATTGGGTTCTATCTATACGATCTTGGATGCAATGTCGATTTTGTATACACCATGTTTGCAGGCCTCTCAGGATTGCAGTGCACAAAATGCGATAAGCCAATAAGTGACTGGGTTCATTGCGCACTAGATTCTCTCTCCACGCGTCAAAAAAGAAGCGCCCAGACTTCCACAGTAAATGTTGCAGTTCCACCCCAATCTCGGGAGAGAATCCATTCCGGAAACAGTTACCGTCAAGTGCATAACCCACTTAGACCGAAGTTCCGGTGTTCTCGAAGGAACCTGGAATTACGGAAACAGCGAGTTGCGACATTTGAGGTCGCGGCTTCACCAGGGTTAACCTCACTCGAGCTTGGTTTCCTTTAAGCTTGGTCCCCCTCCTGATTTTTAGGAAAAAGATCCGTCCCTCATCTCTACGCGGAAAATTGCTTTCCTTGAAGCTTTATCCCCGCTTTGATTTTTCTGCAAAAGATAGGTCCCTGTAAGTTTCATCCCGATTTTACGGAAAAGATTGGCCCCCTTTCAGCTTTATCCCTTCTCTTGATTTCTACGCAAAAGTTGGTCTCCTTTAAGCATTATCATTTCTTTTGATTTCTATGCAAAAGGTTGGTCTACTTTAAGCTTTATCCCTTCTTTACACACAGGATTGGTTTCCTTTAACTTGATCCCTCCTTTTGATTTTGTATGCAAGATTGGTTTCCTTTAAGCTTGGTCCCTCCGCATTTTGATCTTTACGCAGAAAATTGCTTTGCTTGAAGCTTTATCCCTCCTTTGAATTTTTACGCAAAAGATTGGCTCCTGTAAGCTTCATCCATCTGATTGGTGCTTTTAACTTTCTCCACGTTTGCATTCATGGCTGCTGCCTTCTCCTCATTAGTCGCCATAGAATCATGAAGCATTAAGCGGGCGCGCCCCCTGCAGTGATGGGTTCAAAAACGGACAGGTTCAGGACGCAAACAAAGTCGATTAGCAACTAGAATTGCAAGTTGTTTGGAATTGACCAAAAAGATTTCTACAAGAGGTACTGGCGTCCAGAAACACTGGAAGAAAATCTCTCTGCCAAAAAATATTGCAAATCATGCCAGCCTCATACTAGGTGTTTCAAAGTTTCTGTATCATCATAATCATGTTTTTTCCAAAGAAATCATTGGCATTTACCACCTCAATCTTTTCTCTTTTGAAAGTAAAGCGTTCTCAGCCATCATTGAAGGGGGCGCGCTCATTTAATGATTTATGGGTCAATGATACCTGGCAGCAAAGGTGCAAAGTAAAACTCATCCAAAAAGAATCAAACAGATTCCAAGCCTGCATCCAAGTCAACATTGAGCCATACCTGCCCTATACAGCAAAACTCCACGCTCTCCAAACTGATTCTAAAGCTGTGCCAACACCGCGCTGTATGCCAGCCGTATACAGCAAAACTTTGGGGTCTCTAAATTGGTTCTGATGCTGTGCCAGCGGGTTTCCAAGTTGATTCTGAGGCTGTGCCAACACTGGCCCCTTTACTGGCTGTATACAGCAAAGCTTCAGGGTTTGGAGGATAGATAAAACTAGTTCCAAAGTTTGGAGTCGCCTGTAGGCCGAAAACCTACCAATCAATTTCGTTCCCCCGATTGTTAATAGTCTTGTGTTGCTCTTGGGTGTGGCATACTTCAATGGCTTTCGCCATTGTCAGCAAATGTTCCTAAACCCGGTCACGTTTGCCTTTCTTTTCAGCTTTCTTGTGATCAGCTTCGGTCTCAGAAATCACAGCGGCTGGGCTACGAAGTTGTTCATTTTCTTTCCTTCCCTTCCTGCCGAAGAATGTCCTGGGTTTGAACGCAATTCAACCCAAATCCCTTTGGAGTGATTGCGTAGTGATATCTGCGATTTCGAGGAGATCCACTCACCGAGTGGGCTAAGTTGCACCCAAGCTGATCACTCCTCAGAAACACAGAAACACCACCTCTGTTGTGCAGCCATACCGTTAGGGCACGCTGGCACAAGGCCTGTGTCACTTGTCAATTGAATGAAACGAAACAGAAAACAACAAAAATGAAATAACAAAACGCCCGGCGCTCAGTACAGGTCCTAATAGGCTATCTTATACACTGACTATATACGCAGAAGCACAGTGGCCATGCTGCTGTATTCTAATTTCCGAGTCGTGATACTATATAGCTGGTCCTAATTATTGCGATCTTGCCCAACATCCACCTGCGCTCTACAATGAGAATTGATTCTGATTCAGAAACAATCCTCCTGTTGAAAGCAAAGAGGCATACTTGCAGTTGTCAAATGTCATTCACCAAATAGACTTGATGACTTGATTCTGATTCTCAGAGGCAGTCCTCTTGGTGAGAGGCATAGAGGCATAATTTCCTACCTTTCCCTTCTCCAGGGTCTGATGGGGAGAAAGGTCGCAATTTATGTTTCTCTTCCAGCCTTTAGCTCTCTGACTTTCTGCGCTTTAAGCACCTGTTAGAGGCGAAGTCAGTCAAGAATCAACGTACACCTTCACTTCTGGGTCGTGAAGATCCAAGGTACGCTTCTTTCTTTCGGCATTTGTGATAGTTCCACACCTTTCCCTTGCAAGGGGGGAAAGATGGCAATCTACGTCTTTCGCGGCAATATCCTTATTTGCTTCTAACTCTCTCCAACTTCGCCGGGAAGGTTACTACTCCTATCTCACATCCAGAATTGATATGGTGAACTCCAAAAACGTGAGAATTCCATACAAAATGTAAGATTTTCCATACAAAATGTGAGATTTCCATACAAAATGAAAATGCTTCTCCACCAAAGAGATTCTCGTAAATAATGCCTGCCAGATTTCTTATTGCTGCTCGTAGTCCAGAAATATACGTCCAGCATCTGTGGTGTGAAAGCTACCAGATTGTGCACTTTGGCACCATCTGGTAATCTACCAAGTGCTCCGACATAATGGAAAGAGTAAGTGCCACGGTAGAAGACAGGTGAATAGGAAAGCAATTGGTGAGAAGAGAATAAGAAGATAGCATTCTTACTCATGATTATTCCTATGCTTGAGCATGTGTTAGCATGTGTTGACATGTGCATGTTCAGAAAACTAACTGTTGCAGGAGTGCAAACAGATCGCTTTCTGCCAGCCCTGAATGCCTATTTTCTAGCTTTCTGTCTGTCACGCACATCGCAAAGAGACATTGCCCGAAGTTCACATGCACATCCAATGTTCTAAGAGAGTTAAAAGATCTTCACGTCTTCCAGAAGATGAGTCGTTGATCCTAAAAGTCCTTCTCCTTAGCAGAGTGTTCCCATTGCTTCCAAGCGGTTGCTATTCAGCCGGATCAGCAGAAGAGGGTTGGAAGGTCGACTCAAAGCAGTAGATGGCAGTGTATGGTGTCCGTTTTTCTCCAGTAGAGTTCATTGAGGAAGCAAAGGAGCCCTTTTGACCTTCCAATGCCATTGGATGAGAGACATGTCGTCAGTTACGTTCATTCTGGAAAATGGAGCAAAGGTGGTCAAATACAGGGCAAACGTGCTCAATATTATATTGAGAGCGCCAAAGCTTTGCAGAGTGATGAGACTTTTGAGAGAAGATGTCCAAGAGATGTGCGATCGGTTTAGGTTGGTGGGTGACCCCAACCCTCACTAGTCAGTTTCAACCTCTTTTTTTTGCTCGGAATAAGCGCATGCGCACAAGGCCTGTGTCAATTGTCAGTTGAATGAAACATCAAAGGAAACAAAAATGAAATAACCTAACGCCCGGCTCTCAGTACAGGTCTGCAAGGAAGTAGTGCCGATAGCCACTCGTAGCACCCTGAAATCAGAGTACCCTGAGTCAATTGAGTCAACAAGAAACAATATGATCCGCAGGCTCAAGTTGAACACAATCCGATCGACAGAGCAATCAAAATAGATGTGCAAGGCAACCAAAGTATGCGCACACCAATCCTTATACACGGTAGCCAAGGTGCCCCAACTTCGTCACCCGCACCCAACGGGGAGAAGTGGCAAAAGATTTTGTACCGTTCTCATCTTTAGACAAACCGTACTGTAGACAATACTGACGCCAGTCATCAGTACCTTGAGTCCTCATGTCGCCAAGGCTGTAAATCGTTCTGTTGCCAGCCTGAAACTGTTATCCAGGCGTCCACAATTCCCTTTCCTTGTTCTTTGCAGCGAACTTCTTGTACTTTATATCCAACCATCTCCAATTTCTGACTCTTACTTCTAGTAGCTTATTCATTGGTCGAGCTTTCCAATGAACTGCTCCTGGGTACTTCTCCAACTATTTCGGTTTTACGTGTCACAGGGATAAGTCGAAACTTGCAACCTCCGAGCAACAAGTACAATGGCTTCATTCTCACTGCGCACATCAGTGAGTTGTCCTCCAATTTTCAGATACTGCTCAGGAGACAGATACTTCTTCAACTGTTGTGGGCCTCCCCGCCTCCGAGCACTACAGCCATGCCTTTGAAATTGGCAGTAACTGCCTCGCATACTCTGGGTGAGTGTCTTTCTCCTTACCTGTGTTTACTTTACAAAGAGTGCTTATTATTGTTTCTGAAATAGTCGCCTCGAGCACCGCCCTACCTCCGAGCAGAGAGTTAGAGTTCGCTAATGTCTTTCTGTCCAGGATTGCAGAGGATCCAGTTTCGATTTGTCTTATCGGGTTGACTGTGGCTCATGTTCATAATCTCATTCCATAGCCACCTACGTGCACTTTGGCACGAAACTGAACGGGTCCGGAGTTTGTCTCAACAGAAGCAACAACAAGCCAACAAAGCAAACACCAACTTGGTTTCACTGGTGTTTACTTCAACTGACAAGTGACACAGGCCCTATGCCAGCGTGCGCTTTTTCCGAGCAAAAAAACCAACAAACCAAACACAACACAAACAAAGCCAGGAAGAAAGGAAGCGAGGTAGGCAGAAAAGACAGGAGCAGTTGACAGGGAGGACAGGGCACAGGGCAAACAAGTTAGATCGAGGAGGCAAGGAGAGGATCGTCTGAGGTGAGGTTGAGTGTCAAGAGTNCAGGAGCAGTTGACAGGGAGGACAGGGCACAGGGCAAACAAGTTAGATCGAGGAGGCAAGGAGAGGATCGTCTGAGGTGAGGTTGAGTGTCAAGAGTGGTAAAGGTAGAGGGATACAGCTCAGAGCCGAAAGAGACGATACGTGTCGAGGTTGGGTCGGCTGGGGTGGGTTGGGGTTAGGGTTCAACCCTAACCCTGAACTATGGGGGTCTCGGGTGGGGCGGGGGGGGGGGAACTCAGCAACTCAGCAACTAGTTAGCAACTAGTTGTAACTAATTCCGGAACTAGTTAGCAACTAGTTGTAACCAACTCTCCANCAGGGTTACAACTAGTTACAACTAACTCTCTAACCCTGGGCCCGGGGCCAGGGTTACAACTAGTTACAACTAACTCTCAAACCCTGGGCCCGAGGCCAAAGTTACAACTAGTTACAACCAACTCTCTAACCCCGGGCCACTACTACTACTACTACTACTGCTATTGCTACTACTACTACTACTACTGCTACTTCTACTACTACTATCACTACTACTATTATTACTAATTGTTTTATGAACAAAACAAATAGGCCAGGAAATTTTACTACTACTAGTACTACTACTTCTACTACTATTACTACTACTATTATTACTAATTGTTTTATGAACAAAACAAATAGGCCAGGAAATTTTACTACTACTAGTACTACTACTTCTACTATTATTACTACTACTATTATTACTAATTGTTTTATGAACAAAACAAAGAGGCCAGAAAATTTTACTCTGGCTCGGGGGCAGGGTTACAACTAGTTACAACTAACCTCTCTAACCCTGGACGCGCAGCTAGGGTTACAACTAGTTACAACTAACTCTCCAACTCTGGGCCTGGAGGGTCACAACTAGTTACAACTAATTCTGCAACTAGTTGAGAACTAGTTACAACCAACTCTGCAACTAGTTTGTAACTAGTTTCAACTAATTCTCCAACTAGTTGCAAAAAAGTTGTAATTAGTTGCCAACTAGTTACAGAGTTAGTTTCAACTCAAACTATTTGAACTAATTGCCAATAGTTAGTTGTAACTAGTTGTAACTATTCCTCAACTAGTTGCAACTAGTTTAACTAAAACTCTAACTAAGGCATTTTGCATTACTTGATACGTGTCAGGGGCCACCTTTCTCGGCTTACGTCAGTTCTGCGGGCTTAATGATGGCACCACTACGACTTGTTTGCCAGCCAGGATACGCTCTTTTTCGGGGCAGCCTGCACACTCTTGTCTGCTGCTGTACACTAGCAGCCCTTCCTGGCATCCAGGCTGTTGAGACTATTGACTCTTTCCTCTCTCTTTCAGACTTCTGGATCGAGCATCTGCTCTCCCTCCACTTCTCCCAGTTCCGTGAGCTGAATTAGTCCGTATATCAGTCGCACTTCGCTGAGCTAGTTCTCTTCTGGCATAGTTTGTTATTGCCTGTGATGTGAATGGACTCGGGATTCCTTCCGCTAGCCAGTACCTGGGGAATTTGTCTCCGAACTCTCGTTGCCACTCATTGGGCTCCATTTGCTCTCCAACTTCGTAAATTGTCTGTGGCGTTTCACCTTGATATTCCTGCCAATTGTTCACTTTCAGATACTCTTACAGTTCCTCTCTTGAAGTGCCACACCTCTTAAAATCTAAAGAGAAGAGATGGTTGGATCTGTCGCTGAAATGCTTGGTACTCCGAATTCTTTGAGTACTCGGTAGATTTCAGGCTCTATTTGGGAGGTGGGGAAGTTGTTTCCCCTGTAGTCATGCTTATTGAATGCATTGTGAAGCATGGTTGTCGGGTTACTGGCTAGCCAGAAAGGGCGCACTTCTTCTGACATGCCTTGCTCATTTGTGTGAGGTAATCTAACTTCCAGCTTCACGCCATGTTGTTGGCAACGTTTGGAGATAGCCATCCCCCTGCAAACAATTTTCGCGCAAGTTCCACTGGGCTCTGGTAGGATATCCATCAGCTCCTGCATTGGGGGTTGCCGCCCCCTGGCACTCTTGTTGGACGAACTTCGCTGTGAGAATTCCGTCAATTGTATTTGGGTGCACTTTATCCGTAGCCTCACCTCAAGCTGTATCGGCTCAAACTCCTGTGAAGTAGCCAGTGAAATTAATAACTTCTCACTGAAGCGAATAAATAGGGTAGGAGACAGTGGTAGGTCGCTAATCGTTTTTTGTTGTGGTTGTGTGTTGTTTTTGAGTGGGTTTTTGTTGGAGTGAAAATTTCTGGGTTTTTTCGCTCTCTTTCCCCACCTCTCTCCACACTCCACCAGTAGTTTTTTAGATAACTGACGAGCACCGTTTGAGTTTCTCTTGTGCGAACACTTAGTATAAGTGGCTCGGNCCACACTCCACCAGTAGTTTTTTAGATAACTGACGAGCACCGTTTGAGTTTCTCTTGTGCGAACACTTAGTATAAGTGGCTCGGAGGCGGCTTATACTCTCTGTCGATCTTGAGAGAAGTTCCACACTTCATCTTTGTTTTTGCGCAAGTCGAACCTCTTTCTGTGCGAACATCTCATATAAGTGGCTCGGAGGCGGCTTATACTCACTGAGGTACCTCAGGTTCTATCTCTGCGAATCTTGTACTACCTGCACAAGTGCGGCTCATACTCACTGAGGTCAAGATCCGAGTCTCGTAAGCGAACCNACTGAGGTACCTCAGGTTCTATCTCTGCGAATCTTGTACTACCTGCACAAGTGCGGCTCATACTCACTGAGGTCAAGATCCGAGTCTCGTAAGCGAACCTGTATAAGTTGCACGGACGCGGCTTATACTCTATCATTCATCTCATTACTTAAAAACTACAAATATAATTGAGATGAAAGACCGAAAAAGTATTATTGTTCAAAACACACAATTCCTTTACGATGAGATGCATAATNTCATCTCATTACTTAAAAACTACAAATATAATTGAGATGAAAGACCGAAAAAGTATTATTGTTCAAAACACACAATTCCTTTACGATGAGATGCATAATGCCATTAATGAGAAAAAAGGCATCTTCATGCAACTCATACACTCACTTGCAGTGAATTTCGTACTTGTATCCCCGTTCCCCAGCCAGATCAAGACAGTCAGTTACTCTGAAGTAACTGTCTTGACAGAATCAGAAGCTGTTGAAGCACTCAATAGCAAAACCCTCCATACCGTTTGCTTTGTCTTATATCACATACAGCCTGGTCTTAAGCACAGAGTAATTCAGAATTACATTGAAAAGACATTACCTGAGCAAAGTGCACATGTTATGTGTATTGATGATGGCCATGTTGATATGTCGTTTTATGAGATTATAAGTCAATTCTTCATTGCACAACCCAAAGTAAGTCACTTCCTTAAGTGCCTATACTTCTTGAAAAGCTTTCAAAGAACTGAAAGAGAGCGCAGTGACAGTGGCATTTTATATGCCACCACCTTTGGCCGCAAAAAGCTATCTCAAGATGACGATGTTACTGTTTTTGTCAGCTGGCCCTCTGTCAATCCGAAAGAAGTTATCTTGTGCACAAACAACCTTATTCCTCATCAAATCGTCAAAAGAATTGCTCAGTCACCAGGTGTTCTGTCATTAAAGCAGCTGAACCAGACTCCCTTCTATNTTGTGCACAAACAACCTTATTCCTCATCAAATCGTCAAAAGAATTGCTCAGTCACCAGGTGTTCTGTCATTAAAGCAGCTGAACCAGACTCCCTTCTATACCGAACTAGGCATGCCTGACAGAGCTTGCTACCATATTTATGTTAATCAAAACAACTGGAAAGCTGCCATATCATCTCTCCAGTACCTCTCGAGTGTTGTACGTGGAGCTACACACAATGCTAATAGTGATTATGAACTCCAGAGGAAACCGTGCAGTTTGCCGAATCTAAGTGCCTTCTGCTCACTCCATGATGATCAAGGAATCAGCTACCGTGAAATTACTG
>BGPT01000932.1:113949-126200 GCA_003297045.1 Symbiodinium sp. clade C Y103 | reverse complement strand
GCGCAGCCTCCTGTTTATAGCGAGGGCAGAATCTGCGCCTGGAAGATCATAGTTAGGAAGACTCAGCTTCAGTGTGTCCCCAACGGGTGGAAAAGGTATGGGCTCAAATAATAAAGCCATTTAATGAGCATGACANAGCTTCAGTGTGTCCCCAACGGGTGGAAAAGGTATGGGCTCAAATAATAAAGCCATTTAATGAGCATGACAGTACTTATAGCACCATCTCAGTGATATGACGCAGCGTTTATGCAAACACAGAGCAACTGGATACACGTTCAATCCTGCTGATTCTGTGGCTCAAGCAGCATCTTTCCCCTAAGCCTGAATAAATCCAGGTTGCTCGGAGGTAGCCTGGTTCTGGCAGGGGAAGCCAGTCAATCCCCCGTAAGAAAGTTGTGACGATACCACCCATGACAATTACGTCTTAACGGAGCCATGGCAGACTCTCCCGTTGGAGAAGACAGAAGCTGGTTACCAATCCCGCCTCACACTCCTCAGGTTAGAGTGAAACTACTGCAATCACACTTGAACANCCATGGCAGACTCTCCCGTTGGAGAAGACAGAAGCTGGTTACCAATCCCGCCTCACACTCCTCAGGTTAGAGTGAAACTACTGCAATCACACTTGAACAGACTCAATGACACTTTGACGGATATTGTAGTGCTACTTGACCTCAGAAAAGAAGTCCCGCTAGGATACTTTCCGGAGAACACAGAGGAAATTGAAAGGAGCAAAAACCACTTGAGCGCAGCCGTCAAACTGCTAGAACTGCAAGTAGAACTCGCCAGGTGTCGGAGTGAAGAGGCCCAGAGTGACAGTTATGGTACTGAGCTACAGCGGTTGGCACACTGTATACTGCAGTCAGGTGAGTCGGGAAGATTATCCTCTGAGCCACAATGGCCTCTCTGGGCAGCTCGTATGAGAGAAGGGATACTTAATCAGATGGCCCGTCAGCAAAAAGTTTGTGTGGCATGCAACAGTGCACTTGAGGATCATAGCAAAATCCACGTTTGTCCAGTGTGCAGAAGGACATTACAGGCCGAAAAAGCTCCTCCTTTGAAGCACTCTGCCAGAAGATGCACCATGNATGTAGTACGATTGCACACACACCACAAACTCTGAATGGGATCCATGTTTATGTTGTGGTGGGCGTTTTGGTCTCAAGTGTATGGGGAGCAATGTGCTCCCGCCCAGTCCCACCCCGCACATATCCCATTACACTGTGCGTACTACATTTTTCTGTTTAGCCTATCCCTCAGCCTAGAAGGCTGATGTGGCACTTCGAATGTTCCCCGCTTATTTTGAAAAAAGGGTGGAGTGCTCCGATCGTTTTTCTCGTGAGTGTGATGCTTCAGTTGTGCANGAAGGCTGATGTGGCACTTCGAATGTTCCCCGCTTATTTTGAAAAAAGGGTGGAGTGCTCCGATCGTTTTTCTCGTGAGTGTGATGCTTCAGTTGTGCAGTTTTTACTTTGTGTTTACCCGACAGACAAACATGACGATACCAGCGTTGTTCAGTTTATATAGTATACGCGTAGGGATCACGCTTTTAAGGCTTGGCTTTGTTTGGTTGTGGCTGGCGTTGTTTGAAAGATAGGCGGTGTGGCAGGACCAGTACATTGGCGAGTGTTAAGATAAGNGCAATGTTCTGCTTTAGCGGATAATGCATTATCTGATAACTCGTTATGAGCGAGGGTGTTGCTATGTGCTTACCCGAGCGTTGTGCTTGGTCCTGCCTTCCTTTTGTTTGGGTGGCCTTCTTTCTTTGACGCCTCTGCAGCTTTGCCGATACGCCTGCGTGGTCTCTAAATTTTATGTGCGGCGTGCGGTTTATTTGTTTGCGCGCGTGCTTTTGTGCCAACAAGCTGTGAAACCTTTTTGGTCAAACGCTTGTGGTTGTGAATCTTGTTCAAACAGTCACTCTGTGATGTCGTTTCGAATGATGTCTTTTTGTTGTGACGTTTGTTTGAACTCTCATTTTCTTATCCTTGGTTTGTTTGGTGTTGTATGTAGTACGATTGCACACACACCACAAACTCTGAATGGGATCCATGTTTATGTTGTGGTGGGCGTTTTGGTCTCAAGTGTATGGGGAGCAATGTGCTCTGATGCGGCGTAGAGCGGCGATAGACAAGGGTCGGGTCGCCATTGCAGCGTCCATCCAGCTTCCTGCTGGTGTGTCCCGGACTCCACAAGTGTCCAGAGCCTTCCTTTGCTGTGGTGTTTGCTGCATTTTCGTGTTAGGCTTTGCGACGGCAATTTTCACACTTTGGATGTTCTTTTGACACATGGACCAGCTGCACCTTTACACCTTGTCAGAGCTGCTTCATTTATTGTTTGCCATCATCGTTGAGTTGCTCAGACGATTTGGCTGCGAGCCCAGTTTGCCTCCTGCAACATCTACAGTGCCGGTCCTGACATTTTGCTGTACTGCCAGGTGTTCCTTTTGTCAGTTGCAATGTCGTCTTGGCCAGACGCACCAGGGACGGCACCGCTGCCTCAACCACTGGAGTCAGCCTTAGCTTCCCACTCAGTTTCAATGATAGAGGGGGTTACTTTTGGGCTGAGCGCAATTGGTGATCTTGACAGACACAGCGTTGATAGTGGGTCAGGAGCTTTGGGAGTGCATACAGTTTTGGGTTCTGCAGATCCAATTGAATCGTTTTCAGCTTTTAGTTCTGCTGATCCTATTGAGACTTTTGCAACACCTGCAGTGTCAGACGTGAATGCATTGCCCGGAGCTACAGCAATTGATTCTGATGATGATTTGACTGTGCAACATGTAGACGGTGACCAGGGGCATGTTTCGATGTCAGATGCGCTTGACTGGAGTTTTGGTGAAGGCCGTGAAGGCGCTGTGGCCTTTGACGATTATTCTGCAGGCACACCTGACAGGAATGTGGATTGGCTGCTCGACTTGGGCACGAAAGAAGCTACGGTTAGGACCTTATGCACTGACAGGCTTGCAGAGGATTCTCAATCTGGTAGTTCTGGCAAGGGTAGCAAGTTGCCGGGTCTTGGTTTCGATCACAGTTCATGGATGCTGGATGTTGCTCAACCGAAGTTTTTCTGGGAGACAGATCCATTCCTGTCCACAATTTTTGGTCAGGGTGATTTGGCAGGGCCCAGTCTGAAGAGACCTGCAGTCGACATTGACCTTACCAGCCAGGGGCCCGAGGATGTGCTGTCAATGCTCAAGAGGCCTAAGGAGATGAGAGTCAGTGGATTTTGTGAGCAAGTCATAAAGCATGTTGAGTTGCGTGACGAAGTTGACAAACGGCGCAGTGTCATCTCTGATTGGTCCAGTCTTGTGTGCATTAACTTGGATGCCTTTTCCATTGGGGATGCAATTGCCGCTGGTGGTGAGGGGGTGACACATGCAGCAGTTGAAGCAAGCTTGAGTGCGTGTTTTTCTAGGAAGGCCACATCAACACTCAGCAAACGCTTCTATGCTTTGAACCGATTTGTGAACTTCTGCATTCGCAATGGCCTGCAGTTTTTTCCTCTGAGGGAGCATGTGGTATTTGTCTTTTTGCAGAGTTTGGTTGACGACGAGAAAGCTGCTGCGAGTTCAGGTCGATCATTTCTTGAGGCGTGCAGATTTGCCAAGGCGATGCTGGGACTTCGAGGAGATCTGGCGGAGCTCGGGACATCCCGGGTAGATGGCCTAGCTGTGGAGCTGGGCAAGCGGGCGGGGCCCATAGTGCAAGCCTCACCCTTGTTGGTGTCTCAAGTCATAGCTCTGGAAAAGCTGGTGGCTACTACCCCTGACATGAAGGACAGGGTTGTCTATGGGGCCATGCTGATACTTGTTTACGCTTGTGGAAGGCATTCAGATGCACAGCGAGCGGTGAACATCTTGCTCGATGTGGACAGGTCTGCCATAGACCCGAATTCCATTGAGTGTCCTGGTTTCCTCGAGCTCCAGGTCTTAGGAAACAAAGGAGCAAGGAGCGACATTCTGCGGCGTACCTATTTGCCGCTGGTTGCACCAGTTTTTACATTGGGAAGTGTTGCTTGGTTTCAGTCGTGGTTACAAGCACGGGAGTCGATGGGCTTGGAGGTCAACGGAAAATTGACTTCACCTCTACTGTGCAGGTTTGGAGCTGATGGCAAACCGTTGCCACAAGAGGTGACTTCCTCTGAATGCGGGAAGTTGCTCAGAAAAGCTCTGCGCATAGATGAGAGCTCTGGAAGTGCTGTGCGTTCACACAGCCTGAAATCGACAGCATTGAGTTGGGCCGGGAAGTTTGGGGTCCCTTTGGAGACCCGCAGATTGCTTGGACATCACCTGGATGCAAATGCAAAGAGTGCAGAGGCCTGCAACAGAGACAGCATGGGTCCAGCGGTTGAGAAACTTGTGGACACCCTGAAGGCGATCAAACAAGGTGTTTTCAGGCCAGATGAGACACGATCTGGACGTTTCTGCAGGGTGGCTGAGACCTCAGGTGATGTTGAACCAAGTGACATGGCAGGGGCTCAGTCTGAGTCAGAATCTGACAGCAGTTTTGTGCCATCCTCAGATGATTCGTCGGACAGTGACGATGACCTTTTTGGGAAACCCAGTGACTCCAGTTTGCTTTGGCATTTGGTGGTGCCCGAGTTGCGGCCTGGCTTCATAGAGATTCCTGAGTCTTTCACGGTGTACCGGAACAACATTTCTGGGATGCAACATTTGAAACAAAATGGCCAACTACGATTTCTGTGCGGGAGGCGTGAATGTGACAGGTACACGTACTGTGCAGGGAAACCAGTGAAAGGTGTGGCCATTTGCGAGCACTGCATTGGAAGCAGGGAGCTGAGCGAGTTGCAGATGAAATGACCCGGAGTAGTTTTGCATGCTGTATCATAGGATGTTTGGATCATAGGATCTTCTGTGCGTGTCTCAAGCGGTAGGGCTTTCAGTGACAGATGGCTTGAGTTGCATCTATGTGCCACTACCTCAGTTTTCCGATCTTCATCATTTACAAATTTCCTGATGTTTTGGGGCCTCCAAAAATCTCGAAAATTGGCCCAGCCAACCTGTACCCGGGGGGGGGGTCCCTTGGGAGCAGCCTACCCCATTTCTGGCAATCAATTTGCCGAATGCATCAGGAAATTTAGCATTCATCATGCAATGTTTATTTTCATGTTTGTTGTTTGAGCTGTGTCATTTGTGGACACTGATATGAATGATGTCTGGCTGCCAAATGTGGCGGTCCAGCACATGAGCAGGGAGGTCGCTCAGGTTCATTCCAATGTGGAAAGAATAGCGTCCTTGACCCCGGCATCTTTTTCCGATGTGGAAAAACATGCGATGAGCGGTAGAGTGATCATTCATTGCGCTTAAATGTCAAGATTGCAATCAGTGATTCTCAGCATGAGTGATGTGCATTTTTCAGGATGTCTGACAGGAATGTGTGATGCCCATTTGCAGTGCATGGACCAAGCCTGTCGCATGGTCAGTCGATATGTCGACTTTGACACATGAGTGCAAGAGTTTATCACTTTTCATGGATGAATTTTTTGAATGTGCAACAAGTTTGAATGCATTTTTCTCTGATCATACGTGTTGCAGTTTCACTGAATTGGAATTGTCAGCATGTTGACATGATTTTCTGTCATCACATCACTCCGCTTCACTTAGCAGTTGTCGCCTGAGATGTCTGGATATGCGGAATCAAATGCGAGCTTCAAGCATCGTGCACAGCAGATTCAATTGGCAGATGACCACATACAGGCGCTGCATGACAACGACATCAGATGCTTCAACCACCTTGCATTTGCGGTGAATGGGCAACCTGGACAGTTGGACCAAGAGCGCTTCCAGAATCTTGTTGACATGATTTGCCCAAGGGGGGCGAGCATTGGTGTGCAAGCTGGACTTAAGCAATTGGCTTATGAGTCCCTCACGGTTGCAGTCGCAGCAATCAAGCAGAGGATTGAGAGTCCTGAAGACGGGACACGAAAGCTCCCAGCTCAGGAGAAAGATCAAAGACTTAGGGTCATGCGTGAAAAGATTACGGGCTTCGAGATCAAGGGTGACTATGAACCTGCTCACTGTGTTATCGATGCTTTTGCAACGATGTTAGAGGAAGGTGCACTCAGGCATTTCCCCTTGAGTCGATGCGTTAGTCGTGAACATGAACTGCTTTCGATCAAGACCGAGCGCCAGGTGGTCATGCTTGAAGGCCAACAGCTTCATGTCAAGCCCAAGGGGGCGGAGTTGAGCTCGGAGTTGGGAAATGAACTCAGAGTGCACCAGGCGATGATTCGCCGAGGTTTGGCCTTAGAGATGAGCAATGTTGCTACGTACTCTGTTCATGAGAAGGTCATGCGAGAATTCATGAGCCACCTCAACAGGACAGCACCACCTGGATACAAAGTGGCAACAATAGATGCCATCCTCAGGGCAGACAAAGAATTGTGGACTCGTGTTGCAGACCAAGTGAGGTCAGACATGCGTGCAGACAAGAATGGAGATCTTCCTGTTGACAAGGCCCTTGAGGAATTGTACACCTCGGCATCTGTTTCCTTTCATCTCCTACCTCTCCCAGGTGGTCATGGCGGATCCAGTGCAGGTGGCGGTGGGGGCAATGCCAACAAGCGCAAGCTAGCGGATGATGATGAACCCTCCAAGAAAGCACAGCCGAAGGGCCAACCAAAGCGGAAAGTCCGCAACAAGCAGGGGCGCACCAACATGCCCGCAGGTTTGCATGGCTACAGCGGTTGGAACAAGGACAAGCAGCGCATCTGTTACAACTTCAACATGCCTCATGGATGTTCCAACAAAGTCACAAAAGAGGGATCTTTTGACAAGTGCATCAGAGGGATGCATCAGTGCATCAAGTGTCATGCCAAGCATCCATTGAGCCAGTGCAATAACTGAAGTTGTGCCGCACCAGAAGGGACTGCACCCTCTGGTGGGCTTACATTTGCAGATGTATACATAGTGGAGGTTTTTTGCGGAAAAGCTGGGCTGTCGCGAGCTTTGAGACAGCGTGGTTTTCAGGTTTTTTCAGTCGATCACAAGGCAATCAAGGGGATTCCCATTTTGGTGCTTGACTTGAATTCGTTGGCACAACGAAAAATTTTCGATGAGCTGCTTGCGCAAAAGCGTTTGCTCTATGTTCATTTTGCTCCACCTTGTGGCACAGCTTCTTTGGCACGATGCATACCTTTGAAGGGACGCAGGGGACCAAAACCCTTGCGAAGTCTGAAGTTTCCCATGGGCCTCCCTGACTTGCCGTTCATTTCAAGACAGCGTGTGTTCAAGGCAAACCAACTCTACGCCTTGACCTGGTTCTACATCAACAAATTGAGTCGAGACAACATTGGATGGTCAGTTGAGAACCCATCCAGCAGCTTGATGTGGATTACAGAGCCTTTTACACAGATGATGAGCGAGCTGGGGCCCCAAATTTTTGGCGTTTGTTTCCATACGTGCATGTTTGGTTCTCGGCGCAAAAAGCAGACAGCGTTGTGGACAAATATACGTGAGTTGCAACTGTTGCAACGTGAATGTGACGGCACACATGAACATGATGGCTGGGGTGTCACACCTGATGGTTCTTTTGCGACGGCCGCTGAATGTGCTTATGGTCCTGAACTATGTGCTTACTGGTCGGATGCCATTTGCCAATATGCACAACGCATGGGTTTCACGGAGCCGCCATCGACTTTACAAGAAGTCTCAGCTGCACATTTACATGTCAAAGATCAAGCCAACAGAGCCATTCTTGGTGCCTTGCCTCGTGGCAACAAACTTCCACCTTTGCTCACAGATTTTTTGGAGCAAACCACAGTTGTCATGGATGAGTTTTCGTTTCTCCAACATGCCAAGCCTGGTGCCCGGCTGCAAGACAATCAAGTTTTCCCCAAAGGAGCGCGTCTTTTACGCGTTGTGAATGACCAGAAGGGGGTTAAGCTTGCTGAAATTGGGCTTCCAGTTGGCCCCATTGACTACATCAAGAAAGCGTGCTCACTGGTTCACCCCAACATGCAAGGGGTCAAGCTGCCAGAAGGCATGGACCATGCCATCGGGGCCCAATGCGGTGGGTTTTCTGTTGAACTTAGAAGACTGCGCATTTCGTGGACCAGATCGATCCTCAAGTTGTACGAGGACTGCAAAGAGCGTGAGTTTGAAATGGAAAGGACGAGACCCAGCCATCTGAAATCAGTACTGGCAGGGAAAAGGTTTGAGCTCATGAGGCGCAGTCTTGAGGAGGTCGGGTATCCTGACTCTGACATTGCGGAGGAGGCTTCTCATGGGTTACCATTGGTTGGTTGGATGAAAGAGTCGGGCATGTTTGCATCCAGTATCAGACCTCCTGAGCTTCATGTAGACAGTTTGGAAAGCATGGCTGCGTCTTTCTCTAGTCGGTCGATTGCTGGCGTGAAAGCATCGCTTGATGCGGAGTTGGACAAGGAGGTATGGGCGGCCACTTTGGCTGAGGTTGAAGGTGGCACACTGGATGGGCCCTTTGATGTTTCTGATTTGCCCAAGGGACATTTGGTTTCCCCCAGATTTGGGATACGCCAGGGGCCGAAGGTGCGGCCAATTGACAACTTGACTGCTTCAGGTATAAATGCCACCGTGGGCCTGCCAGAGCGTTTACAAGTTGACACAATCGATGAAGTTGCAAGCATGGTCAAGCGTTGCATGCAATTACATGGGCCGGACTGCAAGCTCGTTGGGAGGACGTATGACCTCCGCAAAGCTTATAGGCAGCTTGGTGTCAACGAGGCTCACTTCAAATTTTCGTGGATCGCAGCTTGGTCCCCGGATGATGGTTGCGTCAAACTCTTCAGAATGAAGGGGCTGCCTTTTGGAGGCACGGCCTCCGTTGCTTCGTTTCTTCGCATCTCCCGGGCCCTCAAGGAGTTGGGGATTCGTGGAGGATTGTTGATGTGGAGTTCATTCTTTGATGACTTTATTTGCTTGTCAAGACCTGAGGATGCGGAGAGTGCTGACATGACAGTGAGGTTTCTCTTCAAAGCCCTTGGATGGGTGCTGTCTGAGGATCCTGACAAAGACAAGGGTTTTTCCACTGTTTTCTCAGCTTTGGGAGTCGAGTTCGACCTGACTGATGTTGGTGCTGGAGTCCTTCGTGTTGGCAATACAGCCAAAAGGCGTACTGAGCTATCGGAGCTGGTTCAAGGCTTCATCACTGCTGACAGGATCTCGGTAAGTGAGGCCGAGAGCTTGAGGTCGCGCTTGACTTTTGCAGAGGGCCAGATTTTTGGGAGGAGTGCCAAACTTGCTTTGCGTGCGATTGGCAGCCCTGTTCGGTCTGGACTTGATGCAGCCCCATTGACTGCTGATATCAGGTTTGGATTGCAATGGATGCTTGATAGACTGGTACATGCGCCACCTCGAGAGGTTACGACTACAGACGAGCCGCCGTTGTTGTTGTTTGTGGATGGGGCGTGTGAGCCATCGTCCGTTGATCAGCAGCAGTTGGTCACATCTGTTGGGGCTATTTTGATAGACTCGAATGGTGCTGGTCTTCACTTTTTTGGATTCCACTTGCCTGAGGAGATCACGCGTGAATGGGGCCGAGGCGGAAAGCGTCAGCTTGTGTTCGAGGCGGAAATCTTGCCTTACCTTTTAGCGCTGCAATGTTGGCGGGAGACCATGGCTGGAAGGCACGTACTGGTTTTCATAGACAACGATGGCGCTCGACACAGTTGGATCAGGGGTGCGGCAGACTCTTCGTTTGCACTCCAAATGATTCACGCTGGGACTTTGTTGGAGGCAAAGATTGGCGTGAGCCCATATTTCTGCAGGGTGCCGACAGCTAGCAATGTGGCTGACGGCCCATCACGACTCGACTTTACGATTTGCCGGACGTTGGGAGCAAAGGAAACACAGATCCCTTTTGAAATTTTGCGCAGGTGTGCGCTTGGAGCCGAAGAAGCCTATGTTGGCTTGCCAGATCAATGAATAGGTGGGGTGAAGGCTGATGTGGCACTTCGAATGTTCCCCGCTTATTTTGAAAAAAGGGTGGAGTGCTCCGATCGTTTTTCTCGTGAGTGTGATGCTTCAGTTGTGCANATCACGCTTTTAAGGCTTGGCTTTGTTTGGTTGTGGCTGGCGTTGTTTGAAAGATAGGCGGTGTGGCAGGACCAGTACATTGGCGAGTGTTAAGATAAGCAATGTTCTGCTTTAGCGGATAATGCATTATCTGATAACTCGTTATGAGCGAGGGTGTTGCTATGTGCTTACCCGAGCGTTGTGCTTGGTCCTGCCTTNATCACGCTTTTAAGGCTTGGCTTTGTTTGGTTGTGGCTGGCGTTGTTTGAAAGATAGGCGGTGTGGCAGGACCAGTACATTGGCGAGTGTTAAGATAAGGATAGTGTATCGCGCTGCAAGATGCATTCAAACCCTGTCCTTTGCCATTGAGGAGGAAGTACTAAACTGCACAGCTGGCCTCATAGCGGAGTTCGCTCAGGAGTTACTGCAATTACCGCAATCAGAACCTCTGGCCATGTGCATCGCATTCTATCCCTCCAGAAGAGAACTCAGGTATGATCTTTCAGCCAATGAGAGTATTATGCAGCTAATGAGCCAACGGGAAGCTATGCCGGCAGCTGTTGTTCTTGAGATCTGGGAAAGGGAGGAAGTGAACCACCATGCAGCCCAAACAATGCGCAGCACTTGAGCACAACATCCGACATGGAAACAACTGGTTGAAAAGGAGCGTTGGCATCAGCTTGTAACTAACTCAAGAGCAGGAAAAGAAACATGTTTCCAGAGTGCTCTGACTTGTTGCAGCTCATTCTTTGCTGGATTCCTGTGTGGCCCAAGAACAGCGAAGTTGTGGGGGGAACCCATGTACGATGCTATAAACACCGGAGCCTTAATAGGCGCTACCACGGTTAATTATTTCACTGATAGGGGGGGCTATTTTACAGCGCTCCCTGACACTGCAACGCTATATTCTTGCATGACCCTGATACAACACAGTGACAGCTATTGGGTTAGGCAGATGTCGTAGTTACACCAAGGCGTAAATCATAGAGGAAATGACTTCCCTATCTGTCTTAGTTAGCATAAAGGTCCCGGGACATAACTGCGAAGGCTCGAAAGTGACCCCTCTCCGCATGCCATGGAAGATCGAACTCAAACAGCATGTGCAGCTCCTGATCAAACTTCCTTGGATATGGAAGTGGATGAAAAGCTGGACGAAGCATAATAATTTCAAGTCCGTGATTACGTATGCTTCCGTCTCAGAAGGGTCTGGAGCACTACATCGTCCTCTTTCAACTATGCCAAGATCGCGCACTTAGCCTTGCTCCTGTGTCGCTCAGAGTTAGCAAGAGAGGCCTCGCTCGATACTACTCCGACAAGCTGTTCGCGGGAAGCAGCCGTAGTTCCTCCGTTCACCAGATAGTTGAGAGCAAAGCAGCACCGAGAAATCACAGCCTCCATAGACCACCTCAGTGACATGCTGCATACACCCGATACTCCCAATACGGAGGTATCGCAGTTCCCTGTTGAATTGATTCCAGCTGCCAAAGTAGCGAAGGCTTTATTAGTACAAATACAGGTGGGACTTGAGAAATAATGCGCAAAGTGCATAAAACAGGTGAGGCTACTGNCAAAGTAGCGAAGGCTTTATTAGTACAAATACAGGTGGGACTTGAGAAATAATGCGCAAAGTGCATAAAACAGGTGAGGCTACTGCAATGCTGTAATCAAAAATAAGCATAATAGTCCACGTTGCTGCTGTCCTTCCCTGGATGTGAAAGAAAGTGCAGCTGGATGCTCAGGAACACATAATTCAACCTCATCTTGACTCATGTCTGCACTCCTTTTGGCATCCCTTTGGCTCATAAGGCTTCAGGCTGTGGACTCACTCTCCAGTATGGTATTTTGGCGTAGAAGTGTATTCAATAACCCAATACCTAAACCTCATTCTAAAGGGAGTTTTTGCCAAGCAAAGATCAGATACTCACACGATACTTATATAATTAACGCCTACTGCTGTGCCAGGTTGCTCGGAGGTAGCCTGGGTAAACAGCGGGCGACGCCATCTAATAGGACCCGGCCATGGAACAAGGCTCTACGCTGGTTAGCCGATGGACAGCGGAAACCAGTAGCACTCCAGAGCAATCCATCACAGTGTACGCCCAACAAGATGGTGACATCAATGTGAGCCACTTGGTGCGCTATCACCACCACAAAGATGTTCCGTACAACACGCTGGAGTTCATACTAGTATGGCCTACTACACAAGGACTGGAGCAGCTGTACTGCAAACACTTCT